>CM068753.1:15370291-15636785 GCA_035084275.1 Hydrolagus colliei | reverse complement strand
TCTTTTAAAATAAATAAGCGATAGCTCTTGTTGGTTATAAAGGAAAAAATTCCATCCTGTAAACTGAAATGAATACAATTGCCCCAGTAGTTGAGCAAATAATTTTGAAAGATATTTGTTCTGAGTTTCCCATATAATGTTCAGTTTTATTTCTGTCATGTTCTCTGCTCTTCTGGTAATATACCATGAGTGCGGTGGACGGAATGGTTGCAGTAACCTAATTTCTAGGGACTCCCTTCCAAAATGTTCTCTCCCTGCCTTTCTGCCCGTAAAATCATTTTTGGTTAGCACATCATTAAATCTTCCTTTGTCCATGTGTTATCTGTCTCACCATTATCTGTCAAGTGCTTTGAATGGTAAATACCTTCTGAAAGGTACTAGAAATTAAAGTTGCTGAATATAACTTGATACGAGTGTTCTGTTGAACACTGGAATAATTAACGAATTAAATGTTTAAAATAGCTAGCTTCCGTTTTTGGATCAAACATTTTAGGGGTCCATTTTCCCTTATATCTAAAAAGTGGTGTGAAGACCATATTATAACATTTCTAAAAGATATGAAAAGCACTATATCAAGTGCAAGGATTATAATATTATTATTTAGGCTAAACCTACATACCTAATATTGATAGGTCTGTTGTTTTCACCTTTGGGACATCCTCCTGATATGAAAGGCGCTATCTATACGCATCAAATTTTTTGTTGCTCTTTAAATTGCACAACAGTTTTGTCATAGACATGTGTATCATTCCACAGGTCACTGGCTGCCACTGGAAAGGAAGCCAAGCTGGCATTTCATTTCACCCGAGTACTGTGTAACCACCCAATTACGAATGTTAGCTTAACAATAGTCACTGTGCTGCTAAGAGAACATGATTTAAGAATCACAGAAGGTGCAAGATACAATCACATTGGTATTGCTTTCACATTGAGTTACATAGAGTGATAGAGCCTTGGGACATCCTCCCGACGTGAAAGGCGCTCTATAAATGTAGTTTAGTTGTTGTTGTAGAGTGAATGGAAACATGTCATTTGGCCCCACCAGCCCATGGTTTAGTCTTCATGTGCCTCTACCCCTCCAATTCCCCTCTATCCCCTCACTCATTTATGGAACAAGCTTCCTCTGGAAGATGTATTTACTGCGCTCTGAGACGTCGTCTGGCGTGGAGGTCGTTGTATAAATCGAACTTGTTGTTGTTGTAATGCACCTTTGTGGATACTGCACTGGACAGTAGGTGATACCATGTAGTCATTTACTTAATGGCTGTTTGTGGGCTTTCCTGTGGGGAAATTGGCTGTAAATACATATTCATTACATTTTACAAGAAAACAATTCCCATGAACCTCTTTGAGATGTCATGACAAAGTGACAATGTGCCACATCCAATGCAAGGATTAATGTTAAAACATTATTTATATATTTGTAACGGGAGTTATCAGTAAAATTTATGGTACAACAGTGTAGGCATTCTTGCAGGCTGGCAGGGCAAGCTTTTGATTCTCAGCAGAAGTCACAATATATGATTTGGAAGTAACAATTTGTGACTCCTGTTTTGAATAACATTTCAGACCCCATATGATCACTGGTAGAAAAAGGTTGAGAAGAAGTGATAGCAATAAACCTGTGTCTATGGGATCAGTAAAGGAATGGCTATTTCCATTCCTGTCTTACTGAGGGTTTACAGTTCTTACTCATTATAATGGTAATAATCCTTGTATTTGATATAGCATCTTAACACATTTTCTATTCATTTCAAAGTACTTTAAGGAATATACTGTAATGTGAATTGATTGTCTATAATGTAGGCGAAATATTGAAATGTTAGTCATTTTGCCCACATTATAGACAATCAATTTGTGTTTACTGATATTTTACAAATTAATCTCCTAACCACAGTGTTCTGAAATGGGAACAAGTTTGCAATGTTGTTTCTTTGGCATAATTATCCTTTCTCTTCATTTTATAACTTTAGCAGGTTTTATGTAATATTTAATTCCAGTCCCAGGTCAAGGGACTTACTGTCCCAAACTATCCATATTCATAAAGAAACATTTTGCATGACTGTGCAAGCTTGCAGTGAAACATCCTCATGTATGAGGTAGGGAACGGCGATATGGGATTTTTCCGGATATGGATATATCGGTTTGCTCATACCTGCTTAAACCGATCTATCGAGTTTTTATACTGCGCATGCGCGTGCATTCGAAGAGCGCGTGCATTGATGGCGCGCGCGCATTTATGGTGCGCGCTCAGTCGCGGTGCGCGCGCATTGACGGTGCGTCCGCACTGACGATGCGCGCGCAGTCGCGGTGCACGCACATTTCGAAATGCGTGCTCTAGGTCCAGAAAGTTTGTGATGTTGGTGTCAAGGTCTGTTGAATTATACGATGTTGTTTGCTCCCTACCTCCCCCTCTCCTTCTCTCCCTCCTCTCCTCTCTCCTTCTCTCCCTCCTTTCCCCTCTCCTTCTCTCCCTCCCCCTCCACTCTCCCCTCTCCCTCCTCCCTGTCTCCTCTCCCTCCTTTCCCCCTCTCCTTCTCTCCCTCCCTCCCCTCTCTCCTTCTCTCCCTCCCCCCCTCCCCTCTCTCCTTCTCTCCCTCCTTTCCCCTCGCTCCTTCTCTCTCTCCTTTCCCCCTCTCATTCTCTCCCTCCCTCTCCTCTCTTCATAGATTCATAGATTCATAGAATTTTACGGCACAAAAGGAGGCCATTCGGCCCATCTAGTCTGTGCCGGCTCTTTGAAAAGAGCGATTCAATCCCACTGCCCTGCCCGCTCCCCATAGCCTAATAGACCTGTTCTCCCTAAATAAAGATCTAATTCCCTTTTAAAAGTTGTTATCGAATCAGTCTCCACCACCTTTTCAGGCAATGCATTCCAGATTCGAACAACTCGCTGAGTGAAAAAAATTCTCCTCAGCTCCCTTCTACTTCGCCTTGAAACTATTTTAAATCTGTGACCACGAGTCACAGATTCACCCACGAGTGGAAATAGTTTTTCTCTATTTGCCCTGTCGAAACCCCTCATGATCTTATAAACCTCTATTAGGTCTCCCCTCAATCTTCTCTGCTCCAGAGAGAATAACCCTAGCCTATCTAGCCTCTCCTCATAGCTGAAGTCCCTCAATCCTGGCACCATCCTGGTAAATCTTCGTTGTACCCTTTCCAATGCCTTCACATCCTTTCTGTAGTGTGGTGACCAGAATTGAACACAGTATTTCAGCTGAGGCCTCACCAAAGTCCTATAGAGGTTAGTCAGCACTTCCTGACTTTTGTACTCTATACCCCTATTTATAAAGCCTAGTATCCCATATGCCTTCTTAACAGCCTTGTCTACCTGTCCTGCCACCTTCAACGAGTCACTAACACAAATCCCCAGGTCTCTCTGTTCCCTCACACCATTTAAAATTGTACTATCTAGCCTATATTGCCTCACTTCATTTCTTCTCCCAAAATGCATCACCTCACACTTCTCTGCATTAAACTTCATCTGCCATGTGTCTGCCCACTTTACCAATTTGTCTATATCTTCTTGCAGATGGCTACTATCCTCCTCACTATTTACTATTCTCCCTAACTTAGTGTCATTTGGAAACTGTACTCCGTACACCCAAGTCCAGATCATTGATGTAGATTACAAACAGCAATGGTCCCAAAACTGATCCCTGTGGCACACCACTGCTCACTTCCCTCCAATCTGAAAACAGCCGCTCACTACAACTCTCTGCTTTCTGTCTCGCAGCCAGTTGTGGATCCACGCTGCCACTGTCCCTTTTACGCCATGGGCCTTTAATTTCATAATAAGTCTCTCATGTGGCACTTTGTCAAATGCCTTTTGAAAGTCCATGTAAACTACATCAACTGCGCTACCATTATACACCCATTCCGTTACCTCATCAAAAAATTCTATCAGATTTGTAAGGCAAGATTTGCCTTTAACAAATCCATGTTGACTGTCCTTTATTAGCCTATATCTTTCTAAGTGAAGATCTACCTTGTCCCTGATTATGGACTCCAGAAGTTTGCCCACTACCGACGTTAGACTGACTGGTCTGTAGTTACCAGGCTTGTCCTTCTGCCCCTTTTTATACAAGGGAGTAACATTAGCTATCCTCCAGTCCTCTGGCACGACCCCTGTGTCCAAGGAAGATTGAAAGATCGTGGCTAGAGTCCCTGCTATTTGCTCCCGTGCCTCACTTAGTAACCTAGGGTGCATCCCATCCGGACCAGGTGACTTATCCACCTTGAGCAACGTCAACCTTTTCAGAACTTCCTCTCTGGTTATAATTATTCTATCCATTTCTCCTACCCTCTCCTCTAATACCATGGCATTGGCTGTATCCTTTTCTTTTGTGAAGACAGAGGCGAAGTACTCATTCAGTACATCAGCCATGCCCTCTGCCTCCACAATGAGATTTCCTCCTAGGTCCCTAATTGGCCCCACCCTATCCTTGACCAACCTTTTACTCTTAATATGTTGGTAAAAAACCTTAGGTTTCCCCTTAATCTTACTCGCTAATTGTTTTTCATGCAGTCTCTTTGCCCCTCTAACTTCCTTTTTTAGTTCAATCCTACACTTCCCATATTCTGCTTGGTTCCCTTCTGAATTTTGAGCCTGACACTTATCATAAGCCTCTTTTTTTTGTTTTATTTTGGCCCCGATTTCCTTAGTCATCCAGGGAGGTTTGGATTCCTTACATTTCACCTTTGTGGGGATGCTTTTGACCTGTGCCTGAACTATCTCCTCTTTGAACGCTGCCCACTGCTCGTTAGTTGTCTTACCTGCCAATTTTTCTTTCCAATCCACCTTGGCTAGGTCCCACCTCAACTCATCTTCCTCTCTCCTTCTCTCCCAACTTTCCCCCTCTCCTTCTCTCCCTCCATCTCTAAACACAAAATAGAACACACACACACCAAAAACAAAATCTAGAGATTTATTCTCCTCCATTTCTTGCTTGAAACTAGCATGTAATGTCCACGTGTAAATGAGATCTATTACAATAGAAAAGAGAGCTTCTATGTGTGTGTCTGACACACACATAGAAGCAGTGATAATCTGGCTTCTAACTCTCTCACACACAAAAATAACACTTATAGCAGTGATAATCTGGCTTCTATGTGTGTGTCTGACACACACTTCTATGTGTGTGTCTGACACACACATAGAAGCAGTGATAATCTGGCTTCTAACTCTCTCACACACAAAAATAACACTTATAGCCACAAAATGCCACTTATTTTTATGTAGTCTGAAGTCTGAATTAATGTCCTTCGCCATTGGCAAGCGCTCCTTTGCTATGCAAAAAGTGACAGCATTCGTGATACTTTGCCACTTTTTGTCCCCTCTCTGGTACAATGTTCTCCTCTTAAATAAAGCAGGAATTGTTTGAGCTGCACTGGCCCCACTACCTGTCGCTTTCTCCGAAGCGCTGGTTCGACTTCCTGCTGTTGTCGACAATGATTTCGCTCTGAGGGCAGCGTGCTGGGCGGGGTGGTGCTGCTTAATGTGATGTCGCAGGTTGCTCGTGCTCGAATCAGATGTCTTAACCAAGACCTTGCAAACTGTACATCTATACACACCATTACTGACTGCATTGTTTTCAAAGTAGTCCCATACGGGGCTTCTTTTCCCCATGATGAGAAAGGTAAATTTTCAAACTACAATTTTCAGCGATGCGACTTTGTTAAGACGCCACGACTCACGTCGAGTATACACAGTAAAGTGTGCGCGCGCATCGGATGTGCGCGCCCGTTAATTGAGCGCGCGCACCGAATGTACGCGCATTCCATGCTCTAGGTCTAAGAGGTTGCAATGCCGGCGACAAGGTAAGCTGGAAAAGATCGCATTACACTGATAATACCAACAATATTGATATATTGCCAGGAACGATATTAAAAATATAACGATGTATATTTTTTAAATCGAATCTCTCGATATAACGGTTTTTTTAGAATCACCATATCGGCATACCGATCTGAAAATCATATCGGGTTTAATCGAAAAACCGATACATCGCCGTTCCCTAGTATGAGGACATATTTCTATTTGTAGCTAACTGATGGTCACAACACCAAAAAGTAGGCAGTGTTTGTGGTATGTGTCTCCTGTGAGTTTCTGTATGTTTCTGTGGATTCTGTCACTGCGTTGGCTGTTTAGCAGGAGCTATAAGACAGATGTACCATGTACAACAAATTACTGATGGAAGTTGACTGGACACATTACAGAAGATTGTCTATCAACAGCTGTTTTAGTTGAATACAGACATCTTGCCAGGTTGTGAAGGGCTGGGAATGGATATTATAAAGGTCATTTACTTACTCTTTTCCTCATTCGATAGCTGTCAGTTACAAGGATGGAACCTTTTATTCTTCCCCTTCAGTTTGTTAATACACTGGATGAGGCTCAAGGTGTTCATGGTATATTCTTGGAATTTCTTGTTCCTCTCTTCAAGAGAGAAGTAGACGGGCATATGAGAGAGGGACTTGGAGTAGATGAGGATGAGTTCGGGAGCTGCGAATGAATTGATCTTCTTATTCTTTGCCTGTTTGGCCTTGTTAGGTCTCTTCTGCGGGACAGTTTTCTATGTTTCTATGCCCTGAACATTTGGTACTCCCTCAACCCCTACGTCTCACCCTTTGCTTTCCCATCTTCAGGTTGCCCCTGAAGACCTTCTCTTCAACCACATTTACCTTCCCCCTGGCTCAGCCTTGGGCTCTGCCACTGTGAAGCGCTTTGAGACTCCGCCCGGCATGGAAGGCGCTATATAAATGCAAGTTGTTGTTGTGAGTGAGTGAGTGGTATGAAAATCATAATAGTGATTGGACTATTTCCGAGAGTTGATTCACCAAAATTTGATTCAGCCCAAAATTTCATCCAGTCTCTGATACAATTTGGTTTTAAAATGTAAGATTGGGCAGAATTGTGTAAATTTCTTAATTTTAATCTATTTCTATGCAGTTTTAGGACAAAATTATCCTAACAGTTAAAACTGTGAAATTTCAGGCCTTATAACTCTTAAGTGTTTTGCAAATACAGTACAGGTAATAAGAAAATACTAATGAGAATTAATACATAATAGCCAGGAAGGTTTAACTGATATTGGAACTGTGTAATCAGTTGAAGTTATTTACATTTTGTTCTTCTTACAAGTGAGCTACTATTTCACAAACAATTTCTGCTATATGTTTGTTAGTGTTTTGCACATACAGTACTGTACTGTAAATGAAAGTGCAGAACAACTTGGATCAGAAACTAAGTTTCAGTAATATAATTGCATGTTTCTGAGCCTTGTCACCTGTTAAACCAGGGAAACTGTGGGTGCCTCTATTGAAGTTCCCTTCAGCAGCATTTGAGTTCAATTGTTAGTGCTCCTTGCAGTGGGTAACAGTATGAATGTTTACAATGTGGATGTTGATATTTGAACACTCGAAGAATAATCTATCAGTCCAACCTTTTTGTCAATTCCACTCCATTAAAATTCTTTCACCCACTGACATTTTCAAGACGTTATCAGGGCTATCGAGTCAAGTGGCAGTCCTTTATAAACTGTGGAGAAACTGTCTAAAAACATTGAATGAGAACTCCAACTACTGTCTCTGATCCTACATTGTGGGTTTACACATATAAATTGTATTATTATAGTTAGTACCCACAGCAGCTAAATTCCATTACCATTGCTTGATTGGTACATTTATGGATTAAACAGTGCTTCAGTGACGTACATTTCACATTATCTCAGATGATAATTCATTTAAATGTTATCAGTGAATGTGGTAATTACTGTTGTATGCTTGTGGTATAATTTTTGTATGGTATAAAGGTTTATTACCTATGTCACATTTAGTTTCTTCATTTTGCTTTGCTATTCCTTTCAATTGGTGATTATGCAAATATCAGTTTGGAATAATTCTGAGCTGGGGTTCTTGATTCAGGGGTAAAAGGATCAAAGCGTGTTGTTTAGAACATGGATGTGTATAAGTTCTAAAAGAAGCAGAGGGGAGGTGAGGAGAAATGTTTTCACTCAGCGAGTTGTTCGAATCTGGAATGCATTGCCTGAAAAGGTGGTGGAGGCTGATTCGATAACAACTTTTAAAAGAGAGGTAGACGTTTATTAGGGGAGGACAGGTTTGCGCGGTTATGGGGAGAGAGCTGGGAAGTGGGATTGAGTTGCTCTTTTCAAAGAGCCGGCACAGACTCAATGGGCCAAATGGCCTCCTTTTGTGCCATAAGATTCTATGATTCTAAGAACAAGGTAAGTAAAATGCTTCGGTTGCAGTTATGCTACACTTAATAAAACTGGCTTGAGACTATTACTCTGTGGCTTTGGTTGGGTTTGGTACCATAGGAGGGAATGTAGGAACAGTAGTAGGCCATTCAGCCCTACAATACCACATAGCCCACTGATACCCATTGATCAAAAATCTATCAACCTCACTCTTGAAGGTATGGATGGATCCTGCATCCTTAGCCTTTTAGGGGAGAGAATTCAAGATTTCTGCCACTCTTTGAATGAAAAATGGTTCCCTGATTTCACTCATAAATGTCCTGGTTCTAATTTAAGACTATGCCCTCTTGTTTTGAAATCCCACATCAGAAGAAATAGCTTCTCCGTATCTGGAAAGCTATGATGTCATTATATTGGACTTTGAGGGCTTCTAAGATACATTTTTAACTCCATCATTGACTCTAAACATGTATGTTGGGGTTTACGTTCATTCAAATTTTTGGAAACAGGACAGAAATCAAAATGTGGGAAGAAAATGAATGTGTTGGACATACATATTGTGTATGGTGCTCATACCTTGCTATGATTTTAGGGTTATTTTTGTGAATAATAATAAAATAATAATCCTTGCATTTGATATAGCACCTTTTCATGTCTTCTAGATGTCTCAAAGTGCTTCACAGAATACACTGCAAATTGAATTGACTGTATATTTGTAGGCGAAACGCAGCAGCCATTGTGCACAGTTGTGTCCCACAAACAATCATGGATTGAAATAATCATTTTTGGGGGTGATTATTTGCCTATTACTCTATTAGAATAGAAATATTCTATTATTATTGTAATAATACTGTAATAAAAAATAACAAAAAAGTGAACCACAGTGAGATTGTTAAACAGATGTGTGATCTGTAGCTACCTACCTACACTACTATTTGCTTCTGTGTTTATTGAAAATAGTGATTTTTTACACATAATCTTGACAAAGGAAATGTTTGCAATATAAGTGAGAACCATTATTGGGAATGACAAAATAACAGTACACATCTTCTAAAGCTTAATTGGCTGCAAAAGCTCTTTATTTGCCTCTTGTGATGAGCTGTGCCTTTATCTCATAATTAAGCTTATTAAAATAATTTGGCAGAACAATTTTACATGACTCTCTTTGAATGAATTGAGTTTGTACCTCTGTACTGAAACTATTGGTATTTATTCATACAATGTTTATTGAAGTTACAAAAGGTAAAAGTGACCCCATTTTAAGGTGCCTCACATATGCATATGTGCATAACATGGTCTCCTGTGGGCCTGAGATTACTGGCTCTGTAATACACTTCTGGCTTCTGCTGCAACCTGGCTGCCTCAGTTATGACTGTGATGACCTGAGAAGCAAGGTCAGCAACCATTTTTCTTCATAGATCCTTTAGAATTGGAGTCTTATTTTTGTACTCAACCCTCTGTCTCATAATGAAATTGGGCTATACTTGGATCCAAATGGACTGTGTTCCCCTTGCTCTCTCCACATGGTAAAGTAACAATATTAAGTGTTACATTTCATGTCTTCTGCAAATCTCAAAGCACTTCACAGAAATACTGTAAAGTGAATTGTCTGTATATTTTGGCATTAACATGCAGCATTAACATGGAATTAAATACAGTAAAAGCCCATTTATCCGGCACCCTCGGGACCTTGCCAATACCGGTTAAAGCTCCTGCCGGATTTTCGGTCGAAAGTGCAACCCCCCCCCCCCCCCCCCCCCCCCCCCCCCCCCCCCCCAAATAAATAAATAAATACATTTTCAATGTATTTATCCGGATAAATTCCGGTTAATCGAATGCAGACCTTTTTGTTGCGATGCCAGTTATACGGAAGTTAAGGTTGATCCGGTGCCGGATAAACAGGCTTTTTCTGTAGTATGTACTCGTAAAGTCTACTCTGTGATCCTATTTATATTTCGTAGTCCTAAACTTCCCGAAAGAACATTTAGCTCAGTTTGAGAGTAATAATAGTAAGTGCATAATAGTAATGCTCCTTGAATTTGATATAGAGTTTTGACACACCAATAAGACAGACATCTCAACCACTTCAAAAAAATTACTGCAAAGTCAATGTCAATGCATTTTGTAGGCAAATACAGCAGTCAATTTGTGCACACCAATGTTCCACAAACAGCAATGAAGTAAAACTATTTGTTTTACCTTGGGGATTGTTGTCCACAACACTGTAAGAAACTTGCTCCTCACATGAGGAATCCATGCTTCTATGCTCATGAAATATGCCTTTATAGTTCAGATTGTCAGGAGGATAAACGTGCTACTTACTGCTCCTCCAATTGCCAAATAAGAAAGGCAATGTACAATCAACAGAATGCTGGGCTCACAATTTGGGCATGTGAGCAGAATGTAAGAAGGGCTATTTTGACATAACAAAAACATTGCAAAGCTAAATTCAAACAGAGTTGTGTATGAAGCAGAAAAAACTACAACAGGAGAAGACGTATAGAAAATATTATGCTGTTCTGGGAACTTCTGGGAGTAGGCAGTTTTGAAAGATTGTCAAAGTCTGAACTGGTTAATATAGCTGATAGTACATTTAGATAACTCTCCATTCCTTCAAAAGCATAACAAATAGATCTGTGCAGGATTGCATCAATCACAACCTCAGGTTGATGCAGGTGGTGGAGATGTCAGCAGCAACCTGTGATTTTCCCCAAAAATATTCTGTTCAATGTGTGAGCACACGGTGTGTGGTGTGATGTGGAGGCCAACAGTGGAGTTTGGAAAGTGAGTCATTTTTGGCTGTTCTTGCCTCCCATACACAGCAGCCATAATCAGAATGGTTTGATGTGGAGAAGTGTGAAATTATTCACCTAGGTAGCAAAAATAAAAACGCAAATTATTTTCTGGACGGGGAGAGGTTAGATAGTGTTAGTGTACAAAGGGATTTGGGTGTCCTTGTACACCAGTCTCAACAAGTTAGTTTGCAGGTCCAGCAAGCAACTAAGAAGGCAAATGGCATGTTAACGTTCATCGCAAAAGGTTTAGAGTATAAGAGTAGGGAAGTCTTGCTGCAACTGTATAGGGCCTTGGTGAGACCGCACCTAGAGTATTGTGTGCAGATTTGGTCTCCTTACTTAATAAAGGACATACTTGCCTTAGAGGGAGTGCAGCATAGATTCACTAGGTTAGTTTCTGGGATGAGGGGACTGACCTATAAGGATAGGTTGAATAAACTAGGGCTGTATTCTCTGGAGTACACAAGAATTAGGGGAGATCTTATTGAAACATATAAGATTCTTAAAGGGCTGGATAAAGTAGATAGTGAGGGACTGTTTCCCCTGGTGGGAGAATCTATAACCAGGGGGTCATAATCTTAAAATTATGGGTCAGCCTTTTAGAACAGAGTTGAGGAAACAACTTTTATGTTGTTGAGGTTTGTGAATAGGTTGCTACCTTGTCCCTCTCAGCCACGTGTCACAGATGGGGAAACGGGAGAGACTACCTTAAAAGAGAATAGAGCAAATGAAAACATTCCATGTCCTATTGACCTAAGTCAATGAAGCAACCATATTCTGGTAGCAACCCATAGAGCACATATCACATATCCTATCCTTCACCCACCCTCAAGTGTAGCAGATTTAAAAATGGTTTCAAATCACTTCAATAATGTTAAGCTCAGTAACAATGCATTGTACCTGTGTGTACATCCGTGGATGTAGCACATCCATAGGCACAGAGATACCAGACAATCACAGGTAACGTAGAATAATAATGATAATAATAATAAAAATCCTTGCATTTGATATAGTGCTCTTCACTTGTTCTAGGTGTCTCAAAGTGCTTTACAGAATATACTGTGAAGTGAATTGACTGTATATTTGTAGGCAAAACATGGCAGCCAATTGCACACAGCAGTGTCCCACAAACAGTCATGCATTGAAATGACCAATTTTTTTTGGAGGATTATTATCAGGCATGTGGAGTAAGGAGATTTGCCAAAGGTTTCGCCCAGTTGGGAAACAAACTCAGGTCTCTTGCTTGCAAGGTGAGTGCTCTAACCACTGAGCTACAAGGGTCCATTAATAATAATAAAAATGATGTAATGTAGAACCTAAAATACTACAGTGAACGTCCACAGATACGGAATATTCAAAAATGCTACACATTTGTACTCATTTTATTGTTGGTGATCTACAACATATTCTACATTTTTCAATCTGAGGTTTTCACCCAAGGTTTTTAGTGGACAGTTGTGTAGGATGTGTGGAATTGTTTGACCAGTTCTACCGTAATTTTCATTGGCTTCAACAGAGATTTGGGGATAGCTTCTGGCAGTGAACAGAGGCAGCAGATTAAGGACCAACAAAAATCTTGTTGCCAAGGACACGCCACTGCTGAACTGCCTCTAGCACTGTGACGCACTGAGATGGATAGGATTCTGCGGGGAAAAATAGTTGTTTCTGTATTTTACTTTGTCCAAGATTAATGGCAGCATAGGGGATTGAAGGACAAATAAATACCACTTCTGAGCACCATGCCTAGCCTATGTTAGGTGAACAGTATAAGTCACTCGATGAATGACAGTTTTATTGCTGGTAAGCATAATTTTGACTTTCGGGTTCCTCCTGAGTTCAGTTTAGCACAAACAGTATTTTATTTCAAGTATAAGGCATTCCATGTGAGACGTTACTGCAATCAGTGGTATACCAAGCACTGTAAATATGTAAAGTGAGGACCTTGAACAAAAAAGGGAGTTAATCAAGGCTACAAACATTTTTTGTTCTGATAAAAAGGGTCGTGGTTCCTGAAACGTAAAGTCATGGTCACCCTACAGACCTTCAATGTGGTCTGGGGGAATCAACTGCCATAGCTCTAGGGTGGCCATGCTACTGCTTGGGAGGGAATATCACCCTCAAGGAACGTGGGGAAGTGGTGGGGGGAAGATTCCTAATAGTGGATGTAATGTACGTAGATGCTTCTCTCAGATTTATCAATGTGTGTGCCCCCACCAGACAGGCCCTATTCCAGCTGCTCCCACCACTTTTGGTCACGTCCATACCAGTCATCCTTGGAGGGGACATCAATTGATCCTAGAAGCAAACGGACAATCCACCAGTCCAATGGGGAGCTAGATTCACATCCAAGCTCCTCTGGAAAATGGTGAAGGATGCCAAACTGAGCGATATCTGTAGGACTGCTGCAAAGGGGTCCCAGGTACAGTCCACCTACTCCCAACTCAAACGGATCGGTGCACTTGCGAATTGATTTCTTCTTTCTCTCTAAAGGCCTTGTGGCGAGGGACACAGACATATAGCTTGTGTTCTTCTCTGACCACCGGTTACTATTAGCCAACCTGCACCTGCAGGAAAGCCACGGAACATGGAAGGGGATGTGGAAATTAAATGTGAAGCTGCTGACCCCAGAGAATGTAAAGGAGTTTCAGAATCCTTGAGGGATTTCTATGACTCCCCTGCCGAATATTAATAATAATCCTTGCATTTGATATAGCGCTTTTCACATCTTATCGACGTCTCAAAGCGCTTCACAGAATATATTGTAAAGTGAATTTTCTATATTTGTGGGTGAAACATGGCAGCCAATTGTACACAGCAGTGTCCCACAAACAGTCATGGATTGAAATGACCAATTTTATTATTGTGTTTTTTTTTGAGCGATTATTATTAGGCGTATGGAATAAGGAAACTTGACCAAAATTTCGCCCTGACCTGCCTGGATTCGAACACAGGTATCACGCTTGTAAGGCGAGTGCTGAGCTACAGGAGCTCCAATGGTGGGACATGGTAACATCCAGGATGTAGCAATTATTCATCCTCAAAAGTGTGCGAGTAGCCAAGACCAGAAGGAAAGTGGTGTCTTGGTTACAGATCAAACAGCAGAACCTCCTGTGACAACAGGCTGAGGGAAATGCTGTCAAAAAAGAACTCAGGGAGGTGAAGGGTCAGCAAGCTGTGCACTTCGAAGCTGAGGCCTCCAGGGTCATTTTAGGATCCAGGGTGCACACAATAGAACAGGACAAGACATACTCATAGTTTTTCTTTCAGAAAACGAACAGAGCCAGTTGTGTTATCACTGGGCTTAGGGACGAAGTGGGCTTGTTGCACATGGAGTAGGCTGGCACGCGGAGGATCGCCAGGTCCTTTTATGCCGAACTGTACTATATATAATAATAATAATCCTTGCATTTTGATATAGCGCTTTTCATGTCTTCTAGACGTCTCAAAGCGCTTCACAGAATATACTGTAAAGTGAATTGACTGTATATTCTGGGGCGAAACGTGGCAGCCAATTGCCGTGAGATAATTTGGGGATTATTATTAGGCATATGGGGTAAGGCAACGTGCCCAAGGTTTCACCCTGCCTGGAATTGAAGCCAGGTCTCAAGCTTGTAAAGTGAGTGTTCTAACCTGAGCTACAGGACTCCACAAGTCCTGGACACAAGTACTATGAGAAACCCACAGACAACACAGCTGCCCGGGATTTCCTGTCTGGCCTCCCCGAGGTGCTGGATGAGGAGAGCTGGGAGCACTTAGACAGGCCTCACTCTCCTGACACACTGACCAAGGCTGTCAATGCCTTCCAGAACGGCAAGACCCCTGGAGGTGATGGCGTCCCGGTGGAGCTCTACTTGATTCTGTGGGACGTGATGGGTCTGGACCTGCTGGAGGCCAACAGCAATGTGCTGCTAGCAGGGATCATGGCAGAGTCTAAGAGGAAAGGCAGCATCCGCCTACCATACAAACAAAAGGGGAGATAAAAAATTGGAGATCAATCTCGCTCCTGAATATAGACTGTGAGATTCTGGTAAAGGTGATCTCCAAGCGGATAAAGACTGTCCTCGGGCAGGTAATACACATGAACCAGACCCACACGGTTCTGGGCCAAAGGATCTCAGAGAGATTGCGTAGCTCAGGGACACCATTACCAAAGTGCAGGACAGGGTGTGAAGGCCTGCCTGAGCAGCCTAGATCAAGAGAAAGCATTTGACAGAGTGTCTCACAGATACACGGATGAGGTACTCTCCAAAATGGGCTTTGTGGGGGAAATAAGCAAGTGGATCTGGCTGCTCTACCAGGCTAGATGACTGTGGACTACCTTTTCTTGGAGCGTTGTTTTGCGAGGGTGGTTCGGAAAAAGATTAAATGGATACTCTCTGTCCTTGAGGACCCACTGTCATGGCACTCGGTGCTGTACGGTCTCTTCCTGGGCACTCACAGCGAAACCCACCTCGATTGTGTCTGGAGGGTCATAAACCTGTTAAAGGAAGCCCTTTGGCATTCCCCAAGCCAGGTGATCTTCTGGCAGAATGAAGGGATGATGAGAGCCTGTCTCTGGCCCGCGCATGCTAGGATTAGGGACTGTATACTAGGGGACAAGCTGAAATTTGGCTCAACTGAGGGAAAGGCCAGATGGGGCCTGACCCTGGCAGGGTAGCCCACAAGCAAACCCAAACCTGTTTGAAATAAATGTGAAGGTACAGAAGGACACTCGACATGTAACCAAAAAGCGTGCTGAAAATATATGTATGGTAAACATATGTGCGTATGGTGCACATCGAGTCACCTACTGAAAGCTGCTTTCCTTTATTAAAAGAAATAAGTGGCTAATGAGGAAATAACAGAAACAAAGATTCAAAATACAGTAAAAGCCCGTTTATCCGGCACCCTCGGGACCTGGCCAATGCCGGTTAAACGGCATGCCAGATATTCGGGTGGCAAGCTGCCGAAAACTCAACACAAAAAAATTAACTTTTTTTTTAAACATACTGTACCATATTAACAATAGACTAAATAATAACAATATTGTATGGATACTTACCAATAAAGCAATAAATATTGATTACAATCCATAAATACAGCATACAATCACAAAGCAAACTTCTACAATGGCGAAGAGTTTAAATTTCTTAAAGTGGAACTGTCAATTTTTCCTCTTTTACTTTCTTTCTCTCCTTCATTCCCTCTCTCTTTCACACACACTCAGTCAGTCTGGCATCTCAATGGCTCCAAAACCAACCTCCCTCCATTTCTCTCATTTTCCATCTAAATTAATCAACTTTCTCTCTCTCCCCTCCTCTCCCCCCACTCTTTCCCTCTCTTCCCAACCCCACCCATGCACCACGCCCCCTCTCTCTGCCTCTCTCTCCTTCTCCCACCTCACCCCCCTCCAAAACCGAAACAGTGTATAAACCCATGATACAGTCAGGCTACACAGTCAATACGTAGTATTCGTCAGAGAGAGAGAGGGAAAAAAAGAAAGAGGAAGAGATAGAAAGAGAGAAGGAGAGATAGAGAGGAAGGAAGGACAGGGAGAGGGAGAAAAAGAAAAAGAGGGAGAGGGGAAAAAGGAGAGAGGGAGAGGAAAGCGACAGTGTTGCTTTAAGAGGAAAAATTGGAAGTTCCACTACCAGCAGCATTCAAAACTAATTGTGCTGTACTCTCTTGCGACAATTGACTCTTTAAATGCACCACTCGATTGTGCCGGATAAGATCCAGTTATTCGAATGGGGACCTGTTTTTTTTGAGGCGCTGGTTGTACGGAAATTATGGTTGATCGGGTCACGGATAAACGGGCTTTTACTGTAGACTCAAACTCACTCAATTCTGATCTGTATAAATCACATAAATGCATATCTTATTCATCTGCACCAGTCCCGATCAAGTTTTTTTTTAATGCAAATTTGATATAACTCATACTTTATATCAGTCATTATTAAATGTATGGTCCCAACTAATACGACTTATGTGAGGTTTACTTTATAAACGTGTTTCCCTTCATTATACAGATTTTTTAGGCAAACATTCAATCTTGAATTCAAACCAAATCCCTGACTGTACAGCGCCTTGCGACGTCCTTTACAAATGTAATTAGTTGTTGTTGAAGTTGTGGGAACTTCTGGGGAATGGAGAAGGAGCAAAACAGAAATGTCATATTCTGCTGTGTAATATTGCAGGAAGGCCTAAATTTTATAGGGGTAAACGTTAGACATGAACATGATTCCTTGTACCAAACTGATTCAGCACTAAGGAACTTGTATAGGTTGTTGCTGTCTGCAGATTCTGACTGAAGATGAATTTCAAACCATGCAAAGTGGAATCAACAGTCGGAATTAACCGATTCCAGGTGAATGAAGCTGAAATGTTTGACTGACTAGCTATCTGACCTTTAGGTATAAAGAAGCAACCAATCTATTTAATTTTTCTCCTCAGTGAGTTGAAATTGATTTAGGACTAGAGGGTTCCTGCTTGGAATCCTGATGGTTCATTTCAGTCCTCCACCCTTTTGAGGTCAATAAAATGAATAGCATGTCTAAACGTATCTTCCTTGGGGGAGTACAGTAATATAAATGGAATGTCTTAGAGGTTGAACTAGCTCTGAAGAAACGTGGCTGGCAAACCAAGAAAGGTGCATGGTGATCGAACTGAGATTTGAAACATTAGACAGTTTGGCTTTGAAAACCAAAGCACTGACCTGGAATCACGGAATATTATAGTACAGAAGGAGCCCATTTGGCCCGTTGTGCTGGTGCTTTGAAAGAGCTACCTAATCAGTCCCACTCCCCAGCTCTTCCCTATACCCCTGCATTTTTTGCACCCTTTTCAAGTATAGTAGAAGGCTTTTACCAATCAGATTTTTTACCGAGTGTGCTGGAATCTTTATTGGTAAGTAGCTATACAATATTCTGTTACTATTTAGTATATTATTAATATAGTATGTTTTAAAATAAGTACATTTTTTTGTGTTGGGTTTTTGACAACTTGCCACCCGATTATCCGGCACAGTCAATTAGTTGATCCCTTGAGCATGCCGGATAAACGGGCTTCTACTGCACCTATCTAATTCCCTTTTGAAAGTTGTTATTGCATCTGTTTCCACCATCATTTCACGCAGTGAATTCCAGACATTCTAACCAAGCTGACTGAAATCGACTCAGAGGGTTCCCACTTTCCTGATTTAGACCATCTGTGGTTAAATTAGTGCCAGATCTAGGTATCCTTCTCAATCTCTAATCAGGACCACTATCAAAAACATGGGATGACACTTTGGGTACTAGGTAGGGAGAGTTGTTAGATTTCCACGTTAAAGTCCATTCCATTAGATTTTTTTAAAAAAAGGAGTCATTCACGATGAAAGACCAAATTATCTGTAATTTATACACATCAGAAATGTCAACATTGGTATTCATCAAAAAAACTTGAAAATATTCATTACCAGTTGTACCTGCTTGCAACCGGTTTTATTTAATTGGCCTTCTCTCTTTCGGCTGGCATTTTTATTAATCCTTGAAGGCTTGTTAGCGTTCATTGCAAAAGATTTAGAATACAAAAGTAGGGAAGTCTTGCTGCAACTGTATAGGGCCTTGATGAGACTGCACCTGGAGTCTTGTGTGCAGTTTTGGTCTCCTTATTTAAAAAAGGACATACTTGTCTTGGAGCTGGTGCAGCGTAGATTCACTAGGTTAGTTCCTGGGATGAGGGGACTGACCTATGAGGATAGGTTGAATAAACTAGGGCTGTATTCTCTAGAGTACAGAAGAATTATGGGAGATCTTATTGTCACTTTATTAAAATTAAGCGTCAGCCTTTTAGAACAGAGTTGCTCAGAGGGTAGTGAATTTATGGAATTCATTACCCCAGAAGGCTGTAGATGCTCAGTCATTGAACATTTTCAAGGCTGAGACTGATAGATTTTTTTTTAAAAAGAGGGATCAGGGGATATGGGGATAGGGCAGGTAATTAGAGTTAGGTCAGAAGATCAGCCATGATTTTATTGAATGGCGGGGCAGGCTCGAGGGGTCCAATGGCCTAATCCTGCTCCTAATTCTTATGTTCTTGATCTATGCTTCTTAGGCAGCCTTAAGATTAAGAAAATGCGCTATTGAACTTGTTAGCATCCCCTGCTACCCTCCTCCACTGCTTCTCCTTCAAGGTTCTGTCCCGGGGTCTTTGAGGTCTTATCTCTCACACTGTCTCCAATCTCCTCAGGGCTCCATCCTCAGACCCCTATTCAATCTCTACATGCTCCCACTTGGTGACATCACCTGCAGACAGTAGGTCAATTTCCACATGTACCCAGATGATACCACACTCTTTGTCTCTTTGTCTCCACCCTCGATTCCAGGACAACTGGTGTCCTGACAGATTGCCTGTCAGACATCAAATTCTAGATGGGAGACGAAATTCTACAGCTAAATGTCAGCAAGACTGAGGCCCTCCTGATTGGCTTGCACCAATACCTCCACACCCCAGGCATTAGCAGCAGCAGCATCCATGGAAGCACACTCCAACTCACCAATCCAGTCAGGAACCTGTGCGTCTTGTTTGACCCTCAACTGTCCTTTCTCCCGCATGTAAGTGCCATGACCAGCTCTGCCTGCCACCACCTCCGCAACATTGCCCGTCTTCGCCACTTCCTCACCCCTCAGGCAGCCGAAAGGCTCATATAAGCAATTGTCACTTGAAAGTTCAACTATGTATCTCCCTCTTATTGGCCTCCCTAACTCTTCCCACTACAAGTTGCAGATCATCCAAAACTCTGCAGCTCATGTCTGTATCAGGCTCCATGACCCCCATCACCTCCACCCTCACCTGGTTCCATTGGTTCCCCATACTTCAGGGGATAGAATTCAAAATCCTCATTCTCACTTTCAAGATCCTCCACAGCCTTCCCCCCTCGTACCTCTTTGACCTGCTAATCCCTTTCAACCTGTCCGCGCTCTCCGTTCAGCAGGCTCCGTCCTGCTCCGTGTCTCCCGCCCAACCTGGCTTTCAGCCTCTCCGCCCCCATTCTTTGGAACTCCATCCCACAATCCATTTGCCTTGTCTCCTTTGCCTCTTTCAAGGCTTGACTCAAGGCCCACCTTTTTGACTGCGCCTTCAGGCATCCTCCTACTTCTCTGCCCTCCCTCATCCCAACCCTGCCGCCTCTCCCTGACATGAATGGGGCTCTACAAATGTAATTTAGTTGTTGTTAGTTACTACTGCATAATGTTTCTTGTTTTTTTTAATACTGTATACATTTCAGATTTTTTTTTAAAAAGCTTTCAAAACCTTTTTTACAGTAGTCTTCCCCAGATTAGAAAACGCACTGCAATGAAATGTGAAAACTCCTTTGCAGCTAATTAATTGAATCAAAATTCTACAGAATTAGTAGGAGTGTTATTACTTCCCAGGAGAAAATTCTACTCGGCTCCTTCTATTTCAAGTTTCTCCTAGCAAATGGAAACCTTATCACTAAGGAAACACACGTTCCTAATCATAAGTATTGCAAATACTAGCTAGTGCATGGAGAGAACTCTTTTGGCCTAAGTTGCTGCTCTGGTTTGCTAATATTTGAATAATGTCTCTGTTTTGAAATGATTATTTTTATTCACATTATTCATCAGCTACTGTTTTGTAGCAAGAGGATATAACGTTTGAGTGCTCGCATTAAGGATCACCATTCCTTTCGCTTATTTAGAGCTCAGAGTGTATACTGTGGGGAAAATAATGGAGGAATTGTTTTATTAATAGGTGCAGAAATAATTTAGTTATATTCAATATACCAGGGGAGATATTTTGTGATTGAGTAGGTTGTGCTTTCAGCCACAATGCCCCGAAATGTTTGAATTCCCTCTCTCAACTCTTCCGTCTCGCCCCCCTCTTTCCCATCTTAGGGTCGCACCTGAAGACCTTTCTCTTTGACTGCGCTTATGGTCACCTACCCCTGGCTCGGCCTCAGACTCCACCATTGCGAAGCGCTCTGTTGTTGTTGAGTAATTTGAAGTGTTCATGAAATTAAATATTTTGACCTTTCTCAGTTTGTTGAAAGGTGGAAAGAAACTGATACATATGTTGGCTTCTGCCTCTTTCTTTTCATCTCTTATCTGAGTAGGGAAGAGATAGCCCAGAAATTAAATAGTCTAGATCAGATTCCAGCAACAGTGATTCCACTGTTGCTGGAATCTTCCAGATAGGCTCGTATCAGCGACTCCACACCTCAGGTGCTGACAGCATCAGCATCCAAGACTGCATTCTCCACCTTTCTAAGCCAGTCAGAAACTTGGGCATCTTGTTCGACCCTGAACTGTCCTTACTCCCTCACATCTGCACCAGGACCAGTACTGCCTTCCACCACCTTTGCAACATCACCACATCCACCACTGCCTCATCTCTCAGGCTGCCGAAACCCTAGTCCACGCATTCGTCACATCAAGGCTTGACTACGGAAACTCCCTCCTTATTGGCCTTCCTGACTGTTCCCTTCACAAGCAGATCATCCACATCTCTGCAGCTTGTGTCCTCACCCACACCAAGCTCCATGTCTCAAAGACGTGATACATCACTCCCACCCTCGCCTGGCTCCATTGACCCCCCCCCCCCCATCTCTCTGACCTAGTGTCTCCCTATGAACCTGCTCCGTTCAGCGGGCACCGGCCTGCTCCATGTCCCCCGCCTGACTCGCCCTACCATTGGCGGATTTGGCCTTCAGCCTCTCTGCCCCCACATTCTGGAACTCCATCAATGTAATTTTAAGCCTTCCTATTCCCAATTCCATCCTATACAGAAACAAACCAAAATGATAAATTCAATTACAGGTAGTTAACTGAGAAGCAAATCCTTTGCTAAGTGATCTTTAACATGTGCAAAGAAATTCAAGTATACTTGGAATTTCTTTGCACATGAAGGGAGGCAATATACAAACAAACAACAACAAAACTTACATTTATATAGCGCCTTTCACGTCGAGAGGACGTCCCAAAGCGCTGTAGGCTAGATAGTACAATTTTAAATGGTGTGAAGGAACAGAGAGACCTGGGGATTTGTGTTAGTGACTCGTTGAAGGTGGCAGGACAGGTAGACAAGGCTGTTAAGAAGGCATATGGGATACTAGGCTTTATAAATAGGGGTATAGAGTACAAAAGTCAGGAAGTGCTGACTAACCTCTATAAAACTTTGGTGAGGCCTCAGCTGGAATACTGTGTACAATTCTGGTCACCACACTACAGAAAGGATGTGAAGACATTGGAAAGGGTACAAAGAAGATTTACTAGGATGGTGCCAGGATTGAGGGACTTCAACAACAACAACAACAATTTTCATTTATATAGCGCCTTTCACGTCGGGAGGACGTCCCAAGGTGCTAAACAGGAGGCGTGTGACCCAACCGGGAGGGGAGTGTTTGGGAAGGGGTGAAACACGAAGGGGAGGTAAAAGAGTTCGGGATGGAACAAAAGGCACGATCGAAGAGGAAAGTCTTCAAATCGGCCTTGAAAGAGGAAAGGGAAGAGGCGAAACGGAGGGATTGAGGGATGGCATTCCATAAGGTGGGAGCGGAGAAATTGAAGGCCCGGCCTCCGATGGTGGGGCGGTTCGGGCGGGGGGCTTGGAGCAGGCCAAGTCCTGTTGAACGGAGGGCTCGGGTGGGCGTGTAGGGGGAGAGTAGATCGGTTAGGTAGGATGGGGCAAGGCCGTGTAAGGCCTTGTAGGTGAGGACGAGGATGTTAAATTCGATCCTCTGGAGGATGGGGAGCCAGTGGAGACGGGTGAGGGTGGGGGTTATGTGGTCACGGAGGCGGGTGCGGGATAGTACACGGGCTGCAGAGTTTTGGATGGCCTGTGAATGGAGGAACTGGGGAGGCCGACTAGGAGAGAGTTTCCGTAGTCCAGCCGTGAGGTGATGCAGGCGTACACGAGTGTTTCGGCAGCTGGCAGCGCCCGATGTGCGGAGGCGCTGGCTTGAGCCAATCAGGAGGGCCTCGGTCTTACTCACGTTCAATTGCAAAAAGTTGTCCCTCGTCCACGATTCGATGTCGGACAGACATGCTGTCAGAACATCGATCGTCTGGGGGTTGAGGGATGAGGCAGAAAGGTACAACTGGGTGTCATCCGCATACATGTGGAAATTTACCCCATGTTTGCGGATGACGTCGCCCAGAGGGAGCGTGTAAAGGGTGAAAAGAAGGGGACCGAGGACAGAGCCTTGAGGGACGCCGTGGGAAACTGTGCTGGGGTTTGATGAAAAGCCATTGGAAGAAACAAAATGTAAACGATGGGTCAAATAAGAGTGGAACCAGTCAAGGACTGTGCCTTGAAGGTTGAGGTGGGAAGAAAGACGTTGAAGGAGGATGGTGTGATCGACTGTGTCGAACGCAGCAGACAGGTCAAGGAGGACGAGGAGGCAGAGGGAGCCCTGGTCACAGGCGGTTAGGATGTCATTTGTGACCTTGACCAGGGCAGTTTCTGTATTGTGGATAGGGCGGAAACCTGATTGGAGGGGTTCAAAAAGTGAATGAGTTGAAAGGAAAGAGCGGAGCCGGGAGGCAACCACGCTTTCAAGGACCTTGGATAGAAACGGGAGGTTGGAGATGGGTCTATAACTTGATGGTTGCGACGCATCAAGGGAGGGTTTCTTCAGGATAGGGGTGATGGTGGCTGTTTTAAGGGAGGTAGGGACGGTTCCTGAGGAGAGGGAAAGGTTAATGGTGTCAAAAATGAGTGGGGCTAACAAATGGAGCTGGGTGCGGAGGAGGGGGGTGGGGATGGGGTCCAATGAGCACGTGGTGGGTTTCATGGAGGTGATTGTTTTTGTGATTGAAAGCGGGGTGGTGGGGTTGAAAGTGTGAAATGGGGGGTGAGTAGGGGTTGAGGTAGCTGATGAGGGCGCGGAGGTGGAGGAGTGGTGGGGGGAGGAAACCACAGAGCGGATTTTCTCAATTTTGGATTCGAGGATATCCAGCATCTCCTCACAACGAACGTTTGAGGAGAGGATCTGCGAGGTGAGGCGGGGGGGGGCGGAGGAGCTGGTTGGTGGTGGCGAAGAGGAGGCGGTGGTTGTCCTTCGCTTTCAGGATTATCCTGGAGTAGAAGGCTGATTTGGTGGTGGCTAGGGCGGAGCGGTAATTTTTGATGCGGGCCAGCCAGATTTGCCGGTGGACCGTGAGGCCAGATTTGAGCCAGGTGCGTTCAACTGCTCTCACTTGGCTTTTGAGGGAACGGAGGTGAGATGTGTACCACGGTGATGATCGGGAATGGGAGACGGTTTTGGAGGTGAGGGGGGCCAGGGTGTCAAGGGTAGTGGAGAGGGTGTTGTGGAGGGCGGTGGAGGCGGAGGATGGGTCTGTACAAAAAGAATGCCATTGTGGGAGGAGGTCGGAGGTTTCTAGGGCAGAGGTGAAAGTTTGAGGGGGAATCTTCTTCCAGGGCCGGTAGAAGATGGTGGTGGGTTTGGAAGTGGAGGGGGGAGGGATAGAGGTGTTGCAGGAAATGAAAAAATGGTCAGAAATGGCCTTGTCTGTGATGGTGACGCCAGAGACGTTGAGGCCTCGGGTGATCACCAGATCGAGAGGATGGCCGTGGGTGTGGGTGGCAGTGTTGATATGAAGGGAGAAGTTGAAAGACGATAGTAAAGAGGAAAATTCAGAGGAAATGGGGCAGGAGGGGGTGAAATGGAGGTTGAAATCGCCAAGAATAATAAGGCGATCAGAGGAGGCACAAAGGGAAGTTAAAAGTGAAGAAAAGTCTGAAATGAAAGTGGGGGAGGGTTTGGGGGGGCGATAAACTAATAGGATTTTGAAAGAACTGTGGGAGGAGTGAGAGAGGGTGAGATGTTCAAAAGAGGGGAAGGAGCCGGAGGAATAGGGGGATAGGGCGAGGGATGTCCTGGAGATGAGGGCCACGCCACCGCCACGACGGTTGGGTCGAGGAGCATGGTGGAATGTGTAGTTGGGTGGTGTGGCTTCAACAAGGGGGAAAGTGTCGCCTGGGGTGATCCAAGTCTCCGTCAGGGCCATGATGTCAACGTTCTCACCAAGGATGAGATCGTTGATGGCCAGTGCCTTCTGGCAGACAGAGCGGACATTTTGGAGGCCGATGCGGAGAGAGCAGTTGGCCGAGGGGTGTGAGGGGGGGCTGGGATGGTCGGCGGGGAGGGTGGGGATTTCAATAAGGGAGGAGAGGTTGACCCCCCGGGTTTGTGTCCGGTGAGGCTGACGGTGATGGTGGGGGACAGGGCACTTGGTGTGGCTGCTGTTGGACAGCCAGCGCCGAGTGCCACGGTGAGCCCGACGGAGGATTCCAATACTGGAACAGAGGGAAGCGGTGGGAGGGTCGAGCAGGGACAGTAAACGAGGAGGGCAAAGAGAAAGAAGGGTAGAGAAAAAATAACGGAGAGGGGGGGTTGGGGGGGAAAGCTTGAATAGGGGGAGGGAAGGTCGGGTCGTGGCGGCAGCCATATTGCGCACGCGGGGGACCAGGAGCGAGGGTCAATGGGGCGGCATCATCCCAAGGGATGTGAGGCCGCGGCTGGGGGATGCAGAGGCGTTGCGGTCTGAAGCCTGACCGGGGCTGCGGCCGAGGCTGGGGTTGTGGGTTTTAGGTCCGGTCGCCGTGTGTCCGTGCTATGGGTCGCCGCGTCGAGGCTAGAGCCGGGACCATGGCCGTGAGTCTCGTGGCTGTGGGTCTTGGAGCCGGGGCTGTGTGTCGCGGGGCTGGTCTTGAAGCCGGGACTGTTATTCACGAAGCCGTTGGTCGTGGGGCTGGTCTTGGAGCCAGGACTGTGTGTTACGGAGCTGGTGCCGGGGGTGTGGGGATGTGGCTGTGTCTGGGTCTGGGGCCGGGGGTCCTGGGACTGTGGCCGGAGCCGGGGCTGAGAATAACCCTAGCCTATCTAGCCTCTTCTCAGCTATGAGAAGAGGCTAGATAGGCTAGGGTTATTCTCTCTGGAACAGAGAAGATTGAGGGGAGACCTAATAGAGGTTTATAAGATCATGAGGGGTTTCGACAGGGCAAATAGAGAAAAACTATTTCCACTCGTGGGCGAATCTGTGACTCGTGGTCACAGATTTAAAATAGTTTCAAGGCGAAATAGAGGAGAGCTGAGGAGAATTTTTTTCACTCAGCGAGTTGTTCGAATCTGGAATGCATTGCCTGAAAAGGTGGTGGGGGCTGATTCGATAACAACTTTTAAAAGGGAATTAGATCTTTATTTAGGGAGAACAGGTCTATTAGGCTATGGGGAGCGGGCAGGGCAGTGGGATTGAATCGCTCTTTTCAAAGAGCCGGCACAGACTAGATGGGCCGAATGGCCTCCTTTTGTGCCGTAAAATTCTATGAATCTATGAATCTATGTTAAGGACTTGTAAATTTTACCTTTATCCTGGTGTTTCGTCCTGACAAGCTATCTGGAATAAGGGTTTAATTATTCAAGGTACTTGGAGTACTCAGCTCAATGGATAGAGCACAAGCAAGAGACCCGGATTTGATTCCCGGCAGGGCAAAATGTTTCCTTAATCTAGGCACCTCTGTTTGCTTCGCAGTAAGTAGGAACCTGGTTGTTTGTAGATTGCCGGATCACTTTTCCAGAGTTAATAATTACTTTTGAAAAATTGGTCACTCAATCCTCGATTGTTTGTGGGACATTGCTGTGTGCAATTGGTTGCCACATTTCACTCACCAAATATAGTCAATTCACTTTATATTGTATTCTGCAAAGCGGTTTGAGATGTCTCAAAGACGTGATAAGGCTCTATAGCAAATGGAAGAATTATTATTATTATTAATAGCAAAATATTGTTTTAGAATATTAGAGTATTAGAGTGAATAATGTGAAGCACTTTGAGCTATCCTCCAGATGTGAAAGGTGCCATATCAAACCTAGCCATGATCAGACAAGCAGAAAGTAGGCAAACAAAAGGTCTTTGCCCATGTGACGAAAGCATGCAATTTGATAAGCTGACCATCCTGAAAATAGAGCAAAGCACAGTTTAGATAACTTGGCAAATGTTTCTATCAATGAATTGACCATTAAAATTATTTTCTTCCAAGAATGGCATTTCCCATTGGATATTATAGCATAATTGTATCTCGAATAAAATGAGCTCCACATGCCTACTTATCCCATGCCTGAGAACAGCTTGCAATGAACGTTTCAACAACAACAACATCTTGTATTCATATAGTGTCCTTCACACAGAGTAGCATTTTGGAGAACTCGTCATAGAGAGCTTATATTGATTTGCCTTTGATTCTCTAGCATGTTACATCCCTAGGTTATGTGCTTCTACCTGGACATAATCTACAGGCAAATAGGGCCATATCACCAGAAGGAGGTGCTGAGTAGTTGAGAGTAGGTAAGCAGCCCTCTAGTACCTCCTACAGGTTGGATGAATAACAGCAACACAGAGGTCTGATAGTGATTCTCCTGCTCACCCTCTCAGCTGAGCAAAGGGGGAATGTCACGGTGGGGAGGAGAAGTTATAATATAGACCCAGCTGCATTGAGTTACTGTGTGTTTTAAAGTGATCCATGTGTTCTGGCTGCTGCTTTAATTCTTGATTTCTTAACTCAATAATAAGGAGCTGGTCCACATGTTATGCTAGTAATTACAGCACACAATGCCGTTTTTAAGATACTGTACCTGCTTTCTTTCATTGACTTGCTTTTTTTCGTATCTCATGAAAGTGTAATCCAAATTGATAAACTTTCTTTTGGATTTTCCACGGTTATGTCATCCTGTAAATTACAGTAGTCAAAATTAGCTTTATAAAAAACTCAACCATTTGACAATTATGATTCTAGAAACATAACTTATATAGGTCAGCAATGAGAAAAGGTTACCACCTTGTCAGTGCAACTGTATCTACATACAAGCGTATAGTCATTTGTTAGAACTGTCAATACCAGCACTTGTTTTTGCTTTGCTAGTTTTTTGCAGTTATCACATTAGCTGACAACGAAGAGGTTACTGAATTTTGTTAAATTTCTTCTTCAATAATAAATAATATAATTTATTATTGATGAAGAACTGATCCGTGTGTTTGTGTGAGCTTCCTCTGCTTTTTAAACACCCCAATTCAGAAAATTTAAGAAGACTCCTGTTGCCTATCTGCATTTGAAAGGAAAGAGTTGTAAGATCAGTTTTATAAATCTGTAAAAAAAATGAAAGATTTTCTTCATCGGCTTTGTTCAGACCTTTATGACTTGGGTCTCACAAATCTCTGGCTATCAATTTTACCAATGGCAATCCAACAAATTAATGAAATCTGATCCATAATCCACGTAGTGAACATTGTTCTTAAAACATGTTGTTTCTGCATCTGGACTGGTGCAAAATATAATATTCCTTGCATTTGATATAGCGCTTTTCACATCTTCTAGATGTCTCAAAGCTCTTCACAGAATATACTGTAAAGTGAATTGACTGTATATTTGTTGGCAAAACACAGCAGCCATTTTCACACAGCAGTGGCCCAAAAACAGTCATGGATTGAAATGACCAATTTACCATTGTTTTTTGCTCAGGATTGTTATTAGGTGTGTGGAATAAGGAAAATATATCTAATGAATTGGATTAAATTGGTTCCAGTGGTGGATCAAGATGTCTAAAGCGATCAATCTTGGTCCACTACCAATATAACATGAAAGAGAGAGTCACTTTTTAGTTATTCCTTTCACACTTTCAAATCCCTTCACACCCTGGAACTTCCCTGCCTCTCCTACCTCCCCACTCCCCAGTCCACCACCCGATGCCTCTGTCTGACTGGTCATCCTCCTCACCATCGGAGGCCATACTTTCAGTCACTACACCCCAAAATTCTGGGAGGAGAAGTTCTACTCTCCCTCAATCCCTCAGTCTTGCCCCCTTTTCAAGTCCCGCCGCCCTTGAAAACCTTCCTCTTCGACTGAGCTTAGCACCACCTCGCCCAACTCCTCCCCCACAGCCCCAACTTGAGATAGGCTCCACCACAGTTAAGCGCTCTGGGATGCCACCCGGTGTGGAAGGTACTATATAAGTGCAAGTTGTTGTCGTTGGCACTAAAGACATCTGCTGCCAGTTGACAATTCCTCTCACAAGGAGCTGGCACCATTTATACTGTATAACTTGACAGAAATAATAATAATAATAATCCTTGCATTTGATATAGCGCTTTCCACATCTTATCAGCGTCCCAAAGCGCTTCGCGGAATATACTGTAAAGTGAATTGACTGTATATATTTGTGGGCGAATCGCGGCAGCCAATTGCGCACAGCGACAACAACAACAACAATTTACATTTATAGAGCGCCTTTCATGTCGGGAGGACGTCCCAAGACAGCAGTGTCCCACACACAGTCGTGGATTGAAATGACCAATTTTATTATTGTGTTTTTTTGGAGTGATTATTATTAGAAGCCTCTAGTGGTAAAAGTGCATGAATGTATTGCTGTTCAGTTCAGTCACTGACCTGCACACTTTGTCTCAGATCCTGAACAGTTTAACATGAATGTGTCTTCAATCACTTAACAAGATTTTCAATCCCTGGACATTGCTTTTTGATTTGGCCATTGCTATTCCTTGCCATTAACAAACATAATGTGTTATAAGACAGCCTGTATTGTTTATTATTCATAATGAATAATACAAATAATCCTTGTGTTTGATATTTCACTTTGGGAGGGCATCTCAATCACTTCACCGAATTTATTGTGAACTGTAGTGTCTTTTGTAGGCAAAACAGGATTTACTGCAAGAGCACTTTATCAACAACCCCACAAATAGAATACGGTATTCAGTATTTTAAATACAGCTTCAGTATTTTAAATGCACTCCTTTGTGCAGTAGGGCATATCAGGAAGTGTCTAAAAAACATTGAACATTGACTGATTTGTATTTTTAAATTGCACTGTAAATATTGTACTTACATATATTTTTGACTAATACCAACAAGATTGTATTTTTGTGTGAAATTGATACAAATATCAGTATTGGTGGCTTAGCAGTATAGTGCTTAAAATGGTGTTATATTCAGCACTGCAACATGGGGCTCTGCCCTGCCAAAGTAAATATTTAAATGTCCTGCATCTACAGTTTCAGTTGTTCAAATAAAATAAGGCAAGAGATTGTTCACACTGGTGTGGGACATTTGCCAGTCATGCAAATAAACTTTACCAAATAAAGAAAACCTTAATAATGTTTGATGTACAGTTAGTTTTCAAAAATATGTAAAACATCTACAGTTGGCTGTACAGATGGACAGGGGCATTCGATGGCCCAGCATATTGCTATCCCATAAAGAAAACATACAACAGTATAACATATACCCTGGCAAACTATAGATCAGTAAATAAAGAAACTGAAAATAAGATAACTGATGATTTAGGTCCAAAAATAAATGATGACACCAGGTTTAATAGTTAAAATTCCATACTATGCAAAACTGAACAATTAAGATGTGTGGGATAATTTGGAGAGCAAACTGAAATGATGATCATGAAATAGCATCCAACATTCCTGTGAAGATGAAGAATGAAGATAACAACAAAACTTCCAATACAGTAAGATAGGCCTTCACTTATATATTACATGCGTTTGATATAGCGCCTTATTACCTCTTTGAAACGTCTCAAAAGGCTTCACAGAATATAAAAGTAAATTGACTACATTTTGTTGGCGAAAGCAGCAACCAATTGCGCACAGCAATATCAACAAACAGTCATGGATTGAAACAACTTATTTATTATTATTATACAAATGTAATTTTTTTGAAGGAATTATAACACCCCAAAAATAATCAGCCAATTACCTAACAACCCAGTTCCTACTTAATTCCTGGTAAACAGAGGCATGTGGGGTAAGGAAACTTGGCCAACATTTTGCCCTGTTGGGAATCTGACCCAGGTCTCTTGCTGAACTCCACGTACAGGTATCCCGCCCCAACCACGGCCTTGCCAACCATGAAACTCAGACATCCACAGTTTGCTAAATGCGACAACCCTCGCAAACCACGTTTTGCGCATCCGCGATTTAAATCCACGGGTTTAAATTTTCAAGTTTCACTCCTCCAAACAAGAGACCGCATTCATCCACGTATTGGTGTGTATTCAGCGGCTCTGCGTTTCCCGCCTATCAGCATCTTTACTACCCCACGTGGTCTAGCTGCACTCATAGATCTACAGATATTGTGTGTGTGCATGTGCGAACAGCTAGCGTATTGCACTAGGACCCAGTTCTCGCTTCCATTTTAGGATTAAGCAACACAAATTTTTTGTCGCTTCTCCGCAGCCTGGCTAGTAAATTTGGGAGCATTGGCTGCCAGGATCTGCATATCTCTCTCTCATCTTCTCTCTCTGACTCACCTTCTCTTCCCCCCACCCCCACCCCGACCCCGCTTCTCTCTCACCTTCTCTATTTCACCTTCTCTTCCCCCCCACCCCCCCATTCCCCCCACTCTCACTGTGTCTGTCTGTATCAGTCATTCAGACAACACCCCCACCCAGCCCTCCATGTCTCTGTCTCCCTGTAGATAAGTCAGATAGCCCCTCCAGCCCTCCGTGTCACCCGGAGTGTTGCATAAGTGTTGGTAAGTGTTGCATATTGCTTCAATGACATAAATGGCAATTGAATATGGAGGATGCAAGTGTAAAAGGATTCTGGGAAGAGTGACTTGCAGATTTTGAAAGAGGTTGATTTGTAGAGTTTGAATGAAGTACTGAGTGACTATACATTGTGTTTTGGATTAAATAACATTACAATATGTATAAAATACCGATCAATAACCTAGCTTTGTCTCCGTGCTTGTATTGAAATGTTTCTCTTGGTTATTCAATCATTGTGAATGTTTATTACTGAATAACATGCTGTTTCTCATACAAATAGATGACTGGACATCAATGCAACTAGTAAGCACAAGGATTTGTGCTCTCACTGTATCCCATTCCATCTAAATGGATAGATGTCTGGTCATATATCCCATTGTTTGCTGTACAAATACTTACTGGCTGTGAAGAGTAAGATATTAAGCAAAACAGACATGGCCATGTTCAAGGAAATATCCAAAAGGCATTACTATGAGTTTTCAGAGGTTATTAGTCCTGCAATTGTGTTGATGCACCATGAGATTGTGCTCCCTTTAAGCTTTTTGTCCTTGGATAGAAATAAAACACATGCTTGAGAGAGCTGATCTGATTAAAAGCTCCCAGTGCTTGTCTGATATAGTTGCCATCAGCCAATACATTTCCTGTGTAGGTGTGTGTTCTGTTTGGTAAATAAATGCCAAATAGATTGCATTTTATTATTTATATGTGTTTTTGTTAAAAAAAACTGCAGCCTGAGGCAGCGACAATAGTTGCCAAGACAATAGTGCGTGCTACGATGCCCCAGAGTTCATATTGGGCACTGGGCCCAAGGCCAGAGTTATTGTCATATAGAGTTGGAGGTAAACCTCAGTGGTCAAGTAATACCAAAATGCTACAACAACAAGAAGTTGCATTGATTTTTATCTTATTTTTGTCGCAAATGGATTCTTGTGCATTTAAGCGACCTTGACTCAAAATAGTGGAAAACTAACACTAACGATTACATTTGTATAGCGCCTTTCATGAAAAAAAACACAGTGTGCTTCTATTTGGGGAGTTGGAAAGAGGAGAGATATGGATAAGATGTTGGCTTCTTCTTGTTTTGATCCAAAAGATATAGATGGGGAAGAATCAGTAGTGAAATTCCTGTTTGGTTATGCAAATCCTCAAAGAGAATTGGAAGTGCCTGAAAGAATCCATACATTTGGATCTGTAGAGCCTTTGGTCACTGTGCCCCTAAGTCTGGGACTCGCTGAGCCTCACCATTTCTTTAACTTTCAAACTCTCCCTCCCCCGTGCTCGGCATCCAAGCCTACCACTGTCCAACGTTAGGAGATGTTATCCTATGCGAAGGGCACTATATAAATGCAAGTTATCGATGGTAAGGACAAGGAGTTGGCTTGCTCTATACATGGTGTCAGCCCTTGAGCATATCGCCCGCCATCATTCATATTTTATAACGTGCAGCATTTCTTGTGGCTTTTTATATTTGTTTCTAATTTTCAGTTTGGATATTGATGAAGCTCATTAGGCAGCTTGTGAGATCCTAATAAAGGGCCTTGTCAGTGATTTTACCCAATCAAGCCCCCAGCTGGTGGCCTGGCACAGGCACCACATTGATAATGACTCCAGGGCATTGGAAGGCTGTTTCACATGTCACCTGATCATGTAACCATGGCAACCCCGTGGGCTAAAACCTCTGATATCAAAATAAATTGAGGATTTTTACCATCTAATGATTGGTGAAGCTTGTTGTGATGTGGCTTTCTGCTGCGCCGAACAGTACGGAACAGCAATTAATCTATTCTTTTTTTAAAAAAACATACGCAATTAAAACGAAAAAGGGCAAAGACTAATTTGTTATTTCCGCCTTAAATTTAATGTTCAATGTTCACCGGCATCCAGCATGGTTATTATTAACTAGAAGGTCAATGAATCAAACACAGCATAATAATGACATACTGTATCTTGGTCATTAGTTAGAATAACAGAAACAAAAATGTGTCTATTATGTTTGAGGTTTCTTGAAAATGCATTGATAGTATTGTATTGTGAATTTCACAATGTGTGTTGTTATAGCAGTCTACACTGTACCTGTACCAGCATTGGATTCTGTATAGTGTATCGTGTTTTGTTTTGAAATCCTATCGCGGTTTCAAAACAAAAACAATATTTGCCCAGTCAAATGCTATCAAAGACAATGCAAATGGAGTACAGAGGCTATGAAATTTGCATAAAGTGTGGCTAGAATGATTCATCTTAATTCATAGAATCATTAAAAATTTCAGCACAAAAGGAGGCCTTTTGACCCATCAAGTCTGTGCCGGCTCTTTGAAAAGAGCGATTTAAAGTCAATCTCACTACCCAACTCTCTCCCCATAACCCCGCAAAGCAGTCCTCCCCTAATTGTGCTATTTCTGTTTCAATGTCATAACTATCAGATAGCTTCACACTGTTGGTAACCTCCACAAGACTTTCACAAGAGAAGCTTCAGTTCTTTCATCAGCATACACTCAGCATAGTCCATTTTAATTACCACAGTGAAGCAGACAACCTAAACTTTCAGTATAAGATGCTGCTGAGCTTTTTAATTTGCACATTAAATGCAAAAAGTTATATTTCAGATAAATATTAGTCCTTCGCAGGACATTAGTCAATGATCTATGAAGTCATTACAGTACTAAAATACTGTGCAGCATAGGAGAAATATCAAACTCATTATTCATCTTTAGGACTAGTATATTGTCAGTCATCATATTTATATTATGGGCCATTGACATAGCTGTTTGTGGTATGCAAATTGACTACAGTGTTTGCTTATAAATACAGTCACTATCCTTTAAAGTAAAATCATGTAAAGTGTTCTGAGAATGTTTCTATTTTAATGACATTGTTATTCGTAGCGGCATTACAGGTGATGAGGAAATTTAATGGGATGTTTGTATGTGTGTATATATATATAAATGTGTGTGTGTGTAAGAGACATGTAAAGGAGCAAAAATTACACCGGATTAATAAAATAAATAATCCTGGCATTTGATATGGCGTCTTATAACATCTTCAAGATGTCTCAAAGCGCATCACAGAATACACGGTAAAGTGAATTGACTGTATATAAAATGAAGGGAAAAGCAATTCGCCAATCAACTAATAACCAGGTCCCTACTTACTGCAGGTACTAGATAAACAGAGGTGTGTGGAATAAGAAAACTTGTATAATGTTTTACTCTACTGGGAATCAAACCCAGATCTCTCACTTGCGAGCTACAGACTCCAGGTACATCTAGAAAGCAAGTCTACCATAAGAGAGTGATCTACCCAGATATGAAGAGACAGCTTTATACAGGTAATAAAAAATGTAATGTTAACAACAGATTCAGTGCTACTTATGAATTGTGCACTGTTAATTTCCCACAAACAACCACGTGAACCATCAGAGGCAAGAGTGATATTAACTCATGTCTTCATTTACCCACTGAGCCACTGGGATAATGAACTGTGCATTTATTTTGCAGAAGCTATTGAATTGGTTATTCCTGAAAGTTACTTTTCATTTAATTTTCGATTTGCAATTTATTTATGCCTGATGTGTACCGACAGTGGCCAGATATCATGACATAACAAGACCTTACAAACTGACAGTTAGTAGCAGGAGATGTTTCCTAAAGCAGTATTGTCACAGCACGTGCACTCTGGCTGCCGTAATCGACCCGCGTTGCTTCCCCCTTATACACCCGTTATTGTCCCCAACCCCCCACTCCCTTCGGTCACCATAAAGACTCCCCTTTCCCTCCTCCCTCCCCATTCCTGACCTCAGCTCGGGTCTGAAACAATGATTGTCCAGTCCCTTGGTATGTCCTCCTGATGTGAAAGTGTAATTTTGTTGTAGTTGTTGTGGTGTGATGTTAAATGCTTTGACAGCGTGATTGTTCCATATTGGTCTACCATCTTCAGGGCCGTACGCAGGATTTTTTTTGGGGGGGTGCGAACTGCTAGTGATGGGACCAAAAATGGCCGGCGGCTTGGGGGCTGCCCCCGAAGCCCCCTCGAGGCTCCGACGTTTTACACAGTTTGAGGTCTTATTTAATCGGTTCAGAAGATCCAATATGAACGGTAAATGTTTCATGCCCTTGGTGTTTAAGAGCATCAGTATTTATTCAGTGTTTTTATTTTCCCCGGTAGTCCGTGTCTAATTGGGAAGGTCGAATGTGTTCGCCGATAAAAGCAAACACGATTGTTGACTCGACGATGTAAGGAATGCGAACGATAAAGTAAATTACAATCCAATCAACACAGTACAATGACGAATGCTTGATAAATGTAGGCGTATAGAGAAAATGATCATAAACTACAGATTGACGGTAATTAATAAGTTGTTCTGCATTGTTATCCTAAGACTAAATTTATTTCGGACTGTAATGAACAATAATGTAAGAGTAAAGTATGAATGATGTGCTCAGATATTCCAGCAAAGCAAATTTTATAAAAGACAAGAAAATATACAGAAACTGAAAATCAGTGTCAAACAGTTAATTCACACGTGTTACAAGCCTGTTATCAGCATTATCCTGAAAATATCGTTGAACTGTGAGCAATAGTGTAGTTAGTTTTTATTTATTTATTTAGAATCAAAATGAAAGGCAGTGACCCATCAAGCAATACTGATCTGACGAAAAAATACTTGAAAAAATAAGGGAGGGGAAATTAATTCTTTAATAGCGTTCGGTATTCGAGACGCCTCGGTCGCTTTGAAGCCAATACGTCAACCGCTCTACCAATATCGATTTCCATATTATAATGAATGTGCATTAACGCGAGGGCTGAAAGTCGCTCCTATACGGAGCAGAATGCTGGACACTTAGGTAAACCTCGACCAGGAGATTAGGTGACTCGTGAGGTATATACCAGGCTTCTAAGAGACGCCCTGAACGCTTACTGGCGACAGCATCTGACAAGTAGCTATATGGTACACTACCACACTGGTATCACAGACATTACTGCAGAGGCGTCTTAGGTTTAGCGGACATAGCTGGAGAAGCCGGGAGGAAACTGTCCATAGTCCTACTATCCAATGGGAACCATTGCACGGTCACAGAACACGAGGTAGACCGACCCTAACCTACATCGATACTCTGGAGCGCGATTCGGGTATTGGCAGGCGGGAGTGTTCAGGCTGCGTGGAGAGAAGGGATCAGTGGAGAAGTGTGGTTGTCAATGCCCGAGTTCGCTCGATCAGATGACGGTGAAACTATTTTTATGCCAAATTCGTGCGACATTGATGTTTTTTCACTCTGGGTACAAAACTGAATGTGAAATAAAGTCGCACTGTTTATCTTTGCGGTCATATTTTTTTTGCATGCCAGTGGACGTCTCTAAAAGCAATTTTTAATTACAGGAATACATCTTTAATAATATAAATCAAATGTGATAATCAAGACAAAACAAGAAACATGATATTTCAGAAACACGCCTATCAAAACTTAAGTCATTTTTACTTACATTTATCAGATTAAAATACGATTTCAGCTTCCACAAAGTGGTGCTACCTTTTTATGTAGTGACTGTATACGGGATGATTTCCGATTGACACACCACGTGGAATAGGCGCTAAAGCATAGGCCTACGTCCATGAGTATTTTTTTTAAAGATAGGCATTCCCGTCCAGCATATAACTTTTTTGTTGGGTTCTCAAAAGCTTTAATTTCTCAGAAGCTTGTACATATGTTGTCATTGTTTGCTAGCATTACAGTCACACCTCTCAAAACTTGAGTAATTTTTACTTACGGTGATCAGATGAAAAGATGATTTTAACTCCAGTAGTGGTGCTGTCCCTTGTGGCTGTTTACGGGATGATTTCCAAACGAGGATGGATTTGAGTCTTGGCGCGCACCTATGTTTATCCAATCACGAGTCACAGACTCGCCGCGGCATTGACTGGTCTATCGACGCGGTATGTTTTGGGGAGACGCCGATTCTGGTGTGCGACTCGATAATTTTATATTAATACTAAATCATTCAAAGATGTGTGTTTATAATTTATACATAGTTTTGAAGAACTGATTGTTGCACAAATGTTCAATAAATTTACTTGGTATTTAAATTTGATAAAAAAATGCAATTCTCTACCCCGGAAAATGTGGACCTTTTATAATTTGGGGGGGTGCGTACGCACCCGTCACACCCCCCCTGCGTACGGCCTTGATCGTACAAATAAAAGCATTTTTAATAAGTTTGCAAATAAAGCTAAACTAAACATATACAGTACTATACTAAACATACAAAGTGATGTATGAGGATCCCAGAGGATCGAATTCAAGATCCTCGTCCTCACATTCAAGGCCATTCACAGCCTTGCCCTCGCCTATCTCTCTGACCTACTGTCTCACTATCAGCCTGCCCGTCCCCTCCGTTCAGCAGACTCAGGCCTGCTCCGCGTCCACCGCCCTAACCGCCCAACCATCGGCGGCCGGGCTTTCAGCCTCTCTGCTCCCACACTGTGGAACTCCATCCCGCAGCCCCTCCTTGATTCCTCCCTTTCCTCCTTCAAGGCCGGTCTCAAGACTTTCCTTTGATATCTCTCTGACCTAGTGTCTCCCTATGAACCTGCTCCGTTCAGCGGGCACCGGCCTGCTCCATGTCCCCCGCCTGACTCGCCCTACCATTGGCGGATTTGGCCTTCAGCCTCTCTGCCCCCACATTCTGGAACTCCATCAATGTAATTTTAAGCCTTCCTATTCCCAATTCCATCCTATACAGAAACAAACCGAAATGATAAATTCAATTACAGGTAGTTAACTGAGAAGCAAATCCTTTGCTAAGTGATCTTTAACATGTGCAAAGAAATTCAAGTATACTTGGAATTTCTTTGCACATGAAGGGAGGCAATATACAAACAAACAACAACAAAACTTACATTTATATAGCGCCTTTCACGTCGAGAGGACGTCCCAAAGCACTGTAGGCTAGATAGTACAATTTTAAATGGTGTGAAGGAACAGAGAGACCTGGGGATTTGTGTTAGTGACTCGTTGAAGGTGGCAGGACAGGTAGACAAGGCTGTTAAGAAGGCATATGGGATACTAGGCTTTATAAATAGGGGTATAGAGTACAAAAGTCAGGAAGTGCTGACTAACCTCTATAGGACTTTGGTGAGGCCTCAGCTGGAATACTGTGTACAATTCTGGTCACCACACTACAGAAAGGATGTGAAGACATTGGAAAGGGTACAAAGAAGATTTACTAGGATGGTGCCAGGATTGAGGGACTTCAGCTATGAGAAGAGGCTAGATAGGCTAGGGTTATTCTCTCTGGAACAGAGAAGATTGAGGGGAGACCTAATAGAGGTTCATAAGATCATGAGGGGTTTTGACAGGGCAAATAGAGAAAAACTATTTCCACTCATGGGCGAATCTGTGACTCGTGGTCACAGATTTAAAATAGTTTCAAGGCGAAGTAGAGGGGAGCTGGGGAGAAATATTTTCACTCAGCGAGTTGTTCGAATCTGGAATGCATTGCCTGAAAAGGTGGTGGAGGCTGATTCGATAACAACTTTTAAAAGGGAATTAGATCTTTATTTAGGGAGAACGGGTCTATTAGGCTATGGGGAGCGGGCAGGGCAGTGGGATTGAATCGCTCTTTTCAAAGAGCCGGCACAGACTAGATGGGCCGAATGGCCTCCTTTTGTGCCGTAAAATTCTATGAATCTATGAATCTGCTCGCTCCAGAAGAAAAAAGACTGAGTTACAGTTACTGAGAAATGGAATCATCTTTTATAGTCTCAAAAGCATAGTTGTGCAGCCAATCCAGTTGTTACTTGTTTTTGTCTAAGTGACTTTGTGGCACAGAAGTGAGGATAGGATCATAGGAATACAGGAAGACATCATTCAGCCCAATTTTCCTACTCTTCTTCACCCTGCCACTCCCCCTCCCCCCCTGGTCTTATCCCTATCTAACTGTACAGCGCCTTGGGACGTCCTCTCGCAGTGATAGGCACTATATAAATGTAAGTTTTGATTGATTGATTGGTTGGTTGGTTGGTTGATTGATTGATTGATTGATTGAGCCTGTTCCAACAGTTTATTAAATCTTAGCAGATCTTTTAATCCCAATGCCTCGCCTTTGCTTTCCAGGAGTTAAAACAAATTGCCGCAAGGGTAAACAACCCTCAAAATGAGATCATTGGCCATAAAACCAATAGCTCTGATATGGATTTATACAAACAGTACTTTCAGTGACACACCGGGGAAGGAGCTCATGGCCTGGTGTGAGAACAGCTGCTGGAACCTTCTGACTCAGAGGTGAGAGTGCTACCAACTGAGTCATATTAACGGCAATGGGGAAAAAATGATAGTGGGAAGAGGAGCGATTGGGGTAGTTTGTTACAACATCAATAACAAATGAAAGCTTCAGCGGTACTGTAACTAAGCGTTATACTGGAACTTGGGCATGACACTGATGCATTGTGTGCAAGCAATATGAAACACAATAAACTTACTGTTGTTGTAGGCCAGCACTTTCTACAGATACCCTCTATGATGCAAGAACAATAAATATGAACAAAGGAGTCTCTGTTTTCCAATGCATAAAGGCCAGTGTAAAGGTCTTGTCATCTGACTCCTGCTTTGGTATTTCCCTGTTTTCTTTCATTCTGCATTTTTCTAACTATAGACTATCAAATTAATCTAACAAGTAGATATTGATCTACCCACTCAGAGTGAATGTCTTACCACCGCCACATAATAGACAGTGGTTCTGTGACACAAGATATTGTATTGTTCGACTTTAATATTTGACTTTATTGCCAAGTAAATCAATAACAGCAACAATAACAATAAATTCCATTTGTATAACAGCTTTCATGTTGGGAGGATGTCCCAAGGTGCTGGACTGACAGGATTTGGGACTTGAGCTGGGGGTAGGGATTGGGGAGGGTGGCAGGCAGTGGGAGAAAGAGGTGGATCAAAAGCATGGTCAAAGAGGAGGGCCTTGAGATGGGTCTTGAAGGAAGCAAGGGTTGGAGCGAGATGCAGGGACTGTGGGATAGAGTTCTAGAGGGCAGGGGCAGAATAGCTGAAGGCCCGCCTGCCAGTGGTGAGCAGGACGAGGCGGGGAATGTGAAGCAGGCGGAGCTCACCGAGCAGAGAGAGCAGGTAGGTTGGTAGGGGGTTAGGTAGGGGAGAGTGAGACCTTGGAGGGCTTTGAAGATGAGGACTAGGATTTTGAACTGTATCCTCTGTGTGATGGGAAGCCAGTGGAGTTGGACGAGGGTGAGGATGATATGGTCACAGAGCCTGGTGCTGGTGAGCACATGGGTTGCAGAGTTCTGGACGAACTACAGCCTGTGGAGGGAGGAGTTAGGGAGGCTGACAATCAAGGAGTTTGCTTCGTCATACCTGGATGTTATGAATGCATATATGAGAGTTTCGGCGGCCTGTGCGTGAGACAGTGCAAAACAAATGGTAAAGTGAAAGTAAGAGAAGGTTTAATCAAACTTTTGGCAATTTGTAGTGTTCATGGTTTTCTAAATAATTTGATCTTGTTGCTCGCTGTCTATAGTATAGTTTAGGTTTAATACCCTAAATAAACAGTGAGCTAAAAATACACTCCCCCAGCAAAGTCTGAAAATGGGTCTTGAACCAACAACTTTCCAATCCAGTAACACTTCCCAGGGGCTGACACAGGATGTAGTGATCATTTTTAGTTGATTTTAAATATAGATAGTCCTAGTTTAAAATAAATCTACCAATTAGAAAATAAAGAAATTCAAACGGTCACTGAGGAACAGGAGTAAATTATGGGAATCATAATTCAAGAACAAGGGCTGACTGTAGATCTAGAAAATAAGTTTGTTAAATAGTAGAAAACAGAGATTACTTGTGAGAGGAGTAGTCAACAACAGAAACAACCACTTGTGTTTTATGTAGAGCCTTCATGCAGGTTTCCATCTAGGGTCAGAGTCACAACAGAATGGGACAAGATATTTGTGTTCCTCAGGGGTTAGTGTTTGAGCCTCTGTTGTTTGTGATCTACATTCCTGAATTCACAATTATAAGCTTCTCAATTGATAGTATGCAATAGAGCACTGCAGCACTGCACTGCCATGCACAATGGTTCAGGTTTAAAGCAGTGATGTACTGCTGCGCTTGACAGTGAGGCTTGAACTCATTATTCAGATGCAAATCTACATATTAAACCACTTCAATGAAAGTGTGTTTTGCAGGACTTCAAAGACACTAGAATTTTTACTATTAAATATGTTTTCCTAATTGTTTGAAGTGATTCAGGGCTTCTTACTCTCCTATTCCAGTTTCAGCATCCTATCTTGAGTATGATTAGAACCTAAGCAAGATGGCTGATATTCAAGGTCTTATGAAGTCATATTCAATATGAAATTCAATTGTTAAGTCTATCACAAATGATGCTGAGATGCTGGTTATCTCAGAAGCAAGGTTTAGGATTATAAATTTGTTTTCCAAGCATATTAAGGCAATAATTGAAGCTTAATTCCTTAATTGTTTACTGCAGGGCTTGCAGTTGATTAGTTCCTAGCAGCAATTTTAAACTGTAATCAGGATCTGCAGCTTTAGTTACATTGTGTTTTGCTAAATGCCGTTGACACATTTTATTCACGGCTTTGTTTCAAACAGTTAAAGTGGACTCAGAAAATATAATCATCAGCCATATGTCATTCATTTATTGTGCTTTGTGTTCCAAGCTTTGTAATAATAATAACAATCCTTACACTTGATATCGTGCCTTTCACGTCGGGTGGAGTTCTGAACGTGCTTCATAGGATTAACTCTGAAGTGTAGTACATGTAGACCCCGCTTAACGAAGCGGTTAGGGACTTTAAAACCCTTTGTGAAGTGAAAATTTTGTTAAGTGAGAGTTTAACTATATTACTGTATTTGGCGGCAGCCGTCCCGCCCCGACCCTCCCGCTAACATCAGTTTAGTTCCTAGCGGTTCCTGGCGCTAACATTTTCGGTGTACAGGTTGTACACATTCGAACATACAGGTTTGGTGTACTCCAAAATCCGGAGTTCCGGAATACGGAATGTGACAAAAATTGCAAGAATAAAAACGCCAATCCTACCTGGTCCAGGCCAGATCTTCGCAGTCACTGCACTGAAATATCGCAACCTGGGCCCAGGCATTTCCAGACACGTGACGCGCTTCTGGCGTTTCGATTTGTCCGGAAATACCTGAACCTGGGCTCGGCTACAGGCCTGAATTCAGCACACTCAACCTGTACTAGCGAAGGCCTAAGGTAGATACAACTGCTATTGAAGGCTACACAACTTTAACTGAGGCACGCTAAAGACTGAGCGTGTGTTGCTGGGACAACCGGCAGAGACCCTACCCATGAGAAGCTGCGCACGAGAAGCCCGTGAGATTTAAAGTGCGTGTAACCATTCATTATAGGGAACGCAGCCTTTGATAAGCAGAGAAGTGGTACAAATAGAAACCCTCGTTATAGTGAACTTCCGTTAACCAGGCGTTCGGTAAGCGGGGTCTACCTGTACTGTATTTTGTAGGTGAACATTTCCTTATGCCAGCCCTGATAAATCAATATAAGCACAGGCCCAACCTATCCACAGATGTTTCTGAGTGACAACAATTGCAGCAGTGGAAGCATTCAGTTTCAAGATTCTTGGCCTGCAGCTTGAGCAATCCATTTTGCAGATTCAAAAGTGTTCATTTTGAACACAAGTTTCAATGAGAAGAGGAAGGAAATTGGGTTACAAATTTAAACTAAGTAAACACCGACCCCTTGAATGCACCTGGATGTCACAAGTGACTGTGTGCAAGACAAAAACAAGGGGCAACAAAATTGAAAATCAGATGTTACTGGTTGACTTCAAAGCAGAGAAACATTAAAAAAAAACTTGTTTTCTCCTTTCACGGTTTTCAAGTACTGTACTTTCAAGTACTTTTCTTCGGCTCTTCCCCACAAAACACACGGTCACTATGCTTTACAGCAGGTTTTATGAAATACTTTGAGATGTCATGACATGAAAGGTGATATCTCAGTTTGCAAGGATTATTAATAATTTTATTGTGGCCAAGTATACCTCTGCCTCTTTATTGCTGAGCTACTGCAACATTTTCATTGATCTGTATAGTACTTGATCTGTCGCACTCTCTTTCACTCTCTATTTTCCCATCTTTCTATCACTTCTAGGGTTATCTTGTTTTCCCAGAAACCTCCCCCCCCCCCCCCCCCCCCACACCCCCACCCCTCTCCAACCTCCCATCTACTTGTCTTTCTAATACTCTCTATGGGTTTTGCGTATATTTTTCGCTTTGTCGCTTGATTTTAATATCCTTTATTTTCCTCTCTCCCAGCTTCCTTTGATCTCATTCACTCTCTGATTATATCGACAGCTATAAAGAAAATTATTCAGTGATATGCAAGATCATTTCACACTTCAGCCACAGTAATAACTTAAGTTTTCCAGCATTTGGTGTAAAGTTATTATCATAGAAAAAACGTTTGAAAATTAAAGAATTAAATTAATATTAATGCAGTTTACATTTATATAGTATTTGTATAGTACAAGAGTGATAGAATACCTGGAAGAATATCGGTGCTCCTAATTTTTGTATGACTTGCAAAGAGAAGTCTAAAATGACTTTATGTGTATAGGGTCGACTGCACTGATGTTAAAGTTACTGCAGTAAGGAGTAATTCATAGCATCCTGTTTGTTTGATGTTTTCATATGGTTCATGATTTTACCAACAGTATTTAATGAATTTCTTATCTTGGGCAAAAATTCAACAATTTCAGCTCAAGATGATTTTTTTATGAAGGTGGCGGAGATCACCTCAGTTATTTCAAAAACATTTGCAAAGGGATCACATCTTCTAAACCAATGCTGTCCAATAGAAATCGCTGACTGGCCACAAGTGTGGCTACAGTGACACCATTTTAGCCACGCGCACTAATTTTAGTAGAACATGCTTTGCATACACTCACACAGAACAGTTAATGTACTTCACATAGAATCATAGAATTTTACGGCACAAAAGGAGGCCATTCGGCCCATCTAGTCTGTGCCGGCTCTTTGAAAAGAGCGATTCAATCCCACTGCCCTGCCCGCTCCCCATAGCCTAATAGACCCGTTCTCCCTAAATAAAGATCTAATTCCCTTTTAAAAGTTGTTATCGAATCAGCCTCCACCACCTTTTCAGGCAATGCATTCCAGATTCGAACAACTCGCTGAGTGAAAAAAATTCTCCTCAGCTCCCCTCTACTTCGCCTTGAAACTATTTTAAATCTGTGACCACGAGTCACAGATTCACCCACGAGTGGAAATAGTTTTTCTCTATTTGCCCTGTCGAAACCCCTCATGATCTTATAAACCTCTATTAGGTCTCCCCTCAATCTTCTCTGCTCCAGAGAGAATAACCCTAGCCTATCTAGCCTCTCCTCATAGCTGAAGTCCCTCAATCCTGGCACCATCCTAGTAAATCTATCCACATGTATACAGTAAGCCTCACATACGTCATATCAGTTTGGACCATACATTTAATACAGTAAAAGCCTGTTTATTCGGCACTCTCGGGACCTGGCCAATGCCAGGCCGGATATTCGGCCGAAAACACCCAAAAATAAATAATGCTTTTTTCCGGATAAATTCTGGTTAATTGAATGCGGATCTTTTTTTTGAGGTGCTGCTTAAATGGAAGTTACGGCTGTTCGGGTGCTGGATAAACGGGCTTTTACTGTATATGATTTATGCCAAGTATGCATTATGTCAAACTTGCATGAGTTGTATCTTGTATGACTTGTGTAAAGTTTTGTATAAGTTGGGTTTAAACGGGACATATCTGTTAGCTACATCAGTTGGTAGAATTAGCTTTAAATGTTCAGTTTGATGAAAAGGTGTGCTTAAAATGGACAGTCTTTTCAAATATTTATATAGTTTATCCCTGTATTTCTTTCTTGTTCGTTCTTCCATTGAAAACACAAAGAGATTAAAAATTTAATGTTATTTTAACAGTCAACGTCTTTTAGTCAATTACGATCTTTTCTGTAATTATAATCACTGAGTAATTATGACCAGTAATTGTAACCACATCAGTCCTCGCCAACCCTCCACTGGCTCCCAATTACCAAACAGATCGATTTCAAGATCCTCTAACTCGTTTACAAATCCCTTAATGCCCTCGCACCTCCTTACCGATCTGACCTGCAGTACAATCCACCACTCCCTGCCTCTGCTCAGCTGGCTCTAGCCTCCTATTCTACTCCCTCGTCTGCTCCACCATTGGTGGCCGTGCCTTCAGCCACAAAGCCCAGAAATCTTGAACTCTCTCCCTCAATCCCTCTGCCATGCTGCTCCTTTCCCACTTTCAGTCTAAATACCACCCTTTCTGATCATGCTGACTGTTCAGTGCCTTGGGACATCCTCCTGACGTGAAAGGCACTCTATAAATGTAATTTTGTTGTTGTTGTCACTTACCTCCCCTCTCTCCCCATGGCTCAGTGTTAGACTTTGCCACTGCCAAGAGCTCAGGGACACTATCATGCATGAAGGTGCTATATAAATGCAAGCTGTTGTTGTAAGCTATTTGCAGAGTAGGCCAGATTCATATATTCATATATTTACTTCAGCTACTTTTAATCTGGGAAAACAATTTTCTTTATTTGAGAAACCTTTCAGAGAATTTGAATAGTTCAACATCATAACATAAAAGTTCTAATTGAACCTTTTACATTAAACTAAAGCTGGCTTATACCAATTGAATCTCTTTTTAGCAGCAGGTACAACTGTCCAATCAGAATATTGGCTACTCCGTTACAACATGAAATAATTTTATAAATTTAGGATACACTTCCCGATCATTTTTATTCATAGAATTCTCCACAAACTGTTTATATAGTTAAATGAACCATTAAGATGGAACACAGACACTTGAAGAGATGCTTTCCTGGATCTCTTGTTTTCTTTGAATATTGAAATGAAAGCAGAGAAGAAACCCAATTCTCCACATTCTTAACCATCTGATGATACTAGTCCAGAGGCACATGCTAGAGTTCTAATCCCAATTTCCTAATGTTTTCTTTAATACTGATCATAATAAAAAAGGGCTGTAAAAGATTGGCGGATATGTGATATATTAATGACTGGAACAAATATTACAATGATGTTCATGAATGTTTTAAGTGGTAAAATTTATGCAACTCTAATTATAATTCAATGCTCGTGGGTGTGAATGCTGTGCCGATATGTTCACACATTTCTCCTTGAATTGTGTTCAAGGCTGTATCTGCCATATGTTGATCATTGAAAATAGTAATAATCTTTTCGTTTGTTTTAACTTTGTCTTGGTATATGGTAGGGTCCGTCGATATGGAAATTTTCCGATATTGATATATTGGTGGACTCATATCGATATATACCGATATATCGATATCACCGGGTTTTTTTGTCCTGTATATGCACGCATTCGGAGGTGCGCGCGCATTAGCAATGCGCATTCGGAGGTGGCGCGCATTTTGTCCTGTGTATGCGCGCATTCGGGAGTGCACTCGCATTCCAGTGTGCACATGCATTCGGATGTGCGCGTGCATTCTGATATGCGTGCGCATTCCGTGCTCTAGGTCCAGGAGGTTTGCAATGCTGGCGACAAGGTAAGTTGAAAAAGTTAATATTATACCGATATAATCGATATATTGCTGGACACGATATACCGATTTTTTAATATACCGAATTTTTCGATATACTGATATATTCAAATTTCCAATATCGGCATATCGATATGAAAAATTACACTGATATAAGCGATATATCAATATATCGTCGGACACTAGTATATGGGCGACACTGGCATTTTGCCAGTATTACCTAACACTGATTACCCTGATAGACATTATCATCAAACCATAGAGTGGGACTGGAGTCTCATGTAGGCCTGACTGGGCAGCAAACTCAATCTTCCCTAAAGAATGTTAGAAGTGCGGTCAGGTTTATTTAGGACAAATCACAAGCTTTATGATTACTTTTCTGTCCAGCTCCCAATTTATTTTATATAAAGTTTAAAAAACACACAAACATGCAAACAAATATGCATATCTACAAATAATTAAACAAATATGCAAACCTATGCGAAAATATGCATACCTACAAATATGTGTGGACTGAGTGGAAATACAGGAGTTGAAATACGCATCCTTCTGGGGTGATGGTGCACGGTTACTCTTGGTGACAGACCAGACCTATAGGCACATCAAAAGGACTTTGAGGGGCAGTGGAATCAGACATTCTTGTTACTTGTTAATGCTGCAATGTTAATACCCTAATGATAGGGTAGTTCTTGCTGGATGTAGTGAGAAGCTTGCCGGACAGTATTCACAATGGCGAGCTATGGGTTTTATCTGGTTAAAGCGCACACTCTGGAGTCCCCAAACCTAGGCTCTTGCCAAACTGCATCTATAATTCTCCAGAATTAGGTAAATTCTTTTCATGAAAAGCTAGAGGGTTTCTGTGTGGAAAAAGTCATGCCTAAAGCAGAGACCAATTTTGGTCAATTCCATGGAAATGTAGCAGCTGCACTTTATAATGGAAACTTAAAAGATGCCTATGGCACTTACTGTTATGATTTTTTTCATTGTGTGATTAAACCTGCTTTAACCTTTAATCCTATGTAGCCCATCAGGACATAATCAAATAAATTAATTCAGAAGTAAACCTGCTCTACCTGCCACTCATCTGTTTCCTAAGAAATCAAAAAAAAGTGGATGTTTGATGGCTATATGGGGGGGATTGCCATGTGCATGTTTGCTGGTAGGTTTAAATACCTAGTCACCACACTTCATAGCAAAATCCTGTGATGCACATCAAGCCATCTCAATAAAAGGAAAACGTCTTATTTCAAATGCAACATTATTGTTATTACAGTACCTCAAAGCATTGCACAAGTTATTAATGACAAATATAGTCACAGCTTTTTAATAGCCATTTGCAGCTGCAAAGTCCCACAAACAGCCATAGGGCGAATTATCAATTTTGCCCTTCAAGTCTTCTATATATTAGTATTGAGGACTGTACAGTATTGAGGACTGTATTTTGCTAGTAACCTGAATGTTTGAGAATGCCTGATAAATGTGGAACACTGCTTCGGTATTGAGAATTTTGAGTGGATATCGAAAAAAGTGAAGGTTTGGAACAGCAACATGTATTCAATGGCAAACAAAGTCATTTGATTGTTTATCAATGCCATCAATGATACTTGTGAGCTTAACAGAACATATCATCTCAGTAGATTCTGTATTGTTTTTGTACTACTGCCACTCATACTTTAAACACTTGTGCATTGCATTGTTTCTAGATGCAGTATCTGGCTGAATGCATATAGCCTGAATAGTGTACAGCAAACGGAGGTAGCTCGAGATAAATAGAGCAGTTTTAGCATTTTAATAATGTTGATGTTTCCTAAACACTTGACTCCAATGTACTCATAGTTTATACTCAGCAGTGTTAAATTCTAGTTACGTGAAATGTAATTTGATTAACCAGGGTGAATCATAGTTATCAGGATGGACTATTTTGTAAAGTGGAGATGTAGTGAGTTTGGGGAATGCAATATCCATACAGAAATTAGGCTATTAGCTAACAGCAATTATTTTAAATTTGATCTTTTATCTCTCACATATCAACTTTCCATATCAAGAATTTGAACTCAAAAGTTTATACTGACGCTCCAAATCAGTGATGGGGGTGCCACAATGTCGGAGGTGATGTCAAATCTTTGGCTTAGACATTAAACCAAAGTTCCGGCTGCTTGTGCAAATGGATGTTGGCACTATAGGTTTGTCCACAATTGTTTTGTCAATTTACTTTGCAGACGATTCTGTGAAGTGCTTTGAGACGTCTTGAAGACACGATAAGATGCTATATCAAATGCATGGATTATTATTACAGTAAAGGCCCATTTATCTGGCACCCTCAGGACCTGGCCAATGCTGGTTAAACCGTGTGCTGGATATTTGGGCAGCAAGCTGCCAAAAACCTAACACACAAAAAAATATTTTAATTGCTTTTTTTTAACATACCATATTAATAATAGACTAAATAATAACAGAATATTGTTTGGATACTTATCAATAAAACAATAAATATCAATTACAGTCTATAAACACAGCACACAATCAAAGGGGTACTCTCATTTTTTCTTTTCTTTCTCTCTTTCACACACACACACACACTCAGTCAGTCTGGCATCTCAATGACTCCAAACCCAACCTCCTCCACTCCTCTCATTTTCCATCTAAATTAATCAACTCACCCCCTCTCTCTCCCTTCCTCTCCCCTACCTCTCGCTCCCCCTCCCACTCCTCTCTCTTTCTCCCCCCCCCCCAGCCCCTCTTTCCCTCTCTTTCTCACCGCCCTCTCTTTCCCTCTCTTTCTCCCTCCCCCCTTCTTTCCCCCTCTCCCCATTCCCCCCCTTCCCCCCCCCCCCCCCCCCCCACCACCACCCTCTTTCTCCCCCTGCCTCACTCTCAAACCTGGAAGTGCACTATCAGCAGTATTCAGGGGTAATCATACGCCTTGGGACGTCCTCTCGACGTGAAAGGCGCTATATAAATGTAAGTTTTGTTTGTTTTGTTTGTTTATTGTTTGTACTCTGTGAGGGACAAAAACCAGTAGCGCCACCTTAAGGCACATTCCAAAATACTGATATGAGGGGAGAAAAATGTGATTGTGCTGGATAAGATCCGGTTATCGAATGGGGACCTTTTTTTTTGAGGCGTCTGTTATACGGAAGTTATAACAGTTACAGTTATAAGTTACAGTTGATCGGGTCACGGACTTTTACTGTATTAGGGATTATTCGGGATGTGAAAGAGAAGATAGTTTCTCTTGGTGTACTGACCAACAATCCTCCAGTTGAAATTAGTCATTCAGTTTATGGCTGGTTATGCACAAATTGACTGCCATATTCACCTACAAAATACAATCATTGTACTTTACAGTGTATCCTGTGAAGTGCTTTCAGACATCTCAACAATGTGATAAAGTGCTGTATCAAATGCAAGGATTATTATTAGTATCATTATTTCAGAAAAGGCCATAGAAATAGTTTAGACCATGACATGTATTAGATCTGGTTCAGTGATGGCAATTTGAGGAAGGATGATATTCGGTATCCAAAAGCAATATCAGGGTTGGATTGCTGACAGAAGCAGCACTGAGGTCAGGAGCAGCTTCCCAGGCAGTGACGACAGCAAACAGTACAAGACACAGGCATTGGGGTGGCTGACAAGACAATCTGCATCCACAAAGAGTAAGATATTGCTGAGGAAAGGGTGACATAAAAAGTATGACAAATGATTGCTGTTTGTATCAAATAATAACTTCATCCTTGCTTCCCACCAACAATTATTTTAAGTGTGGCCTTGGAGCAATCCAAACAAAACTGCTGATAATTCGTACCCCAAATTCATTAGCATGATAGCTAATAAGATTAGTTTGAACCTCATTTATGTTAGCATGTAAGTAGATCATTTGCCTCTGAGGCAGAAGGTTTGGAGTTGAAGCCCCATGTTGAAACTTCAACTCCGGCTCCAGTCTGGTCCATGTCTCCCACACGATCACAGGCGAAACGTCACGTGCTGGCCTTTGGATGACACATTAAACCGAAGTTGCCATCTGGTAGATATTAAACTATTGGTGGAGAGAAGGGAGTTGCTCTCGATGTGAAAGGCACTATATAAATGTAATTTTGGTGTTGTTCCCTTTAAAATGTCTAATTTAACCCTGTGGGGAAGTAAAGACTGACACAAATCCTGTACAATTAATCAAGGTTAATTCATTCAGATTAATAATGGCTGTAATAATGTATCCAAGTACGGTTCACAACAATTAAGATTAGCCAAACCAAGGAGATGGAGGAGTAATGTCTGATTTAATATCCAATTCAATGTCCAATTTAATCCACCAAAAGGGATTCGGGTACTGCTGAAGTGTTGCCTGTTTGAGAGTGTTGATAAAGTTCTTGGCAGATGTCTTAAATCTTAGTCCTTAAATTTTACTCCTGTAGCTCAATGGTTAGAGCACTCGCCTTACAAGCATAAGATCTGTGTTCAAATCCAGGCAGATCAGGGCGAAATCTTGGGTAAGTAAGTTTCCTTTCTCCACACACCTAATAAAAATCTGTCCCCAAAAAAACACAATAATAAAAATAGGTCATTTTCAATCCAAGACTGTTTATGGGAAAGCGCTGTGCAAAATTGGTTGCTGCCCACAAATATCCAGTTTCAATTTACAGTATATTCTGTGAAGCTTCTGTGAGACATCAATAAGATGTGAAAAGCGCTATATCAAATGCGAGGATTATTATTATATTATTATTAGTCTTGATTTTTCTTTAGAAGCTGGAATATGGTTCGCAACTCCCAAGTTCCAACTCTGTCACTGTCTCTTCTGATTATCTTCCTGAATCGATCTCTATTTATTCAGTTGGTAGATGATCTTTCACCTACATCATCTTTTTGGTTCCTTTGGTCTAGTTTTTCCTCTGAGAAACTTGAGCTTTAGCATTATCTTCCTGAATCTTCCTAATGCTTTAGCATTAAGCAGCCATTGTTCTTGAGCAGACTATCATAGATTGAAATGACTAATTTATTATTGGGGGTTTTTTGAGGGATTATTATAAGGCATGGGTAAGGAAACTTGCCCAAGATTTCATCCTGCCTGGAATTGAACCCAGGTCTCTCGCTAGTAAGACAAGTACTCTAACTGCTGAGCTACAGGACTCTACAGGACTCTGTTTTGAGATGACTGAACTGGAAGTTCAGTCATCGCAAAACAGGCATACGTTTGAGCTCCTTCACATGTCTTCAAATTTTATACTGTTAATGGTTATCTAAAATAATAGTTTATTGAAAATAATAAGTTATTAAAAATAATAGTTACAACAAATGTAATTCTGTTGTTGTTGTTGTTGCTACATCACATTTTCTTATCAGTTTATAAACAGCATTGTGTATTGCCTTTTAACATGGTTTATCGCCTACTGTATGATGTGATTGTGAGGGTGTTTCCCTCACTAGCACCCAGGTGTTATTTCAGTTTCCAGATTACTTGTTAACTGACTGTCAGTCAAACAGCCCTGGACCTTTACATTGTTACAACTCAGGTACCTTATGTATGCTGGTCGCCAAGACTTTTGCAAACATCTTCTGTAACTAAATCCATTTGAAGGAACAGGCCTTCCTATTTCCCTTAAATAATATTATATATATTATATATATATCATTTACATATTACAACGGACTGAAAGAATAGGGTAACCGTGACAGTATGAAATGCAAGAATTATTAGTTATCTTTTGAATTTAAAATTAACATCATCAGAATTATGGAGCATTGTGAGAAGTTATTTCTTTTTGGAAGCTACAGGAAACAGGCTCCCAAATCAACCCTGAATTGAAGGTTTTTCTCACAATTCAAATCTTCATACATTGTATGACAAAACATCCTGTGCAAAAAAACACAAAATGAGACCTCATTTGGTCCATTGTGGGGATAGTTCTAAACTGGATTCCAACTGCATATGAGATCCCGAGTGCAATAAAAGGGAAAGGAGGGCTTAACATGTGGCACAATGATGATGATGCAGAACACAATTACATGAGTGGAAATAATGCCTTAATGATGTATGCTGCTCACTGCCATGTTGCTCAAGGCAAAACTCCTTTGCTTTCTGTGTCAGATATAAGATGAAAGATCAAAAGCTGGTACAGGTAAACCTCTATTTAGGACAGGGATGCGTTCCTGAAAAACTTCATCTAAATCAAAACGTCCTAAATAGAAACGCAATTTCCCATGTGGTCCTCTGGAACGCATCCCAGAGATGCGTTCTTTTCACAAAATTTTCGGACCTTAAACCCACTAAATAACACACAAAACTACATAACATAACACACAAAACAGACAAATTAAACACAAATAGGCAAGAAGGGGTACTTAGGGGTAACTGTACAGTATTGTACTTTATTACTGGCAAACTTTAATACAGTTCACTACTGGCAAACTTTAATACTGATAGTGTGACAGTGACAGTGGCACTTGCAGCTTCCCCACTCATCTTGATGTTGTGCAGCCCACAGCGTCTTTTAAACATTTGAAACCACCCTCTGCTAACAGTGAAAGATGGTGCCATTGAGCCTTCTCCTTCCTGATCATTTAACTCCCTAAACAATTATTTTGCCTTCTCTTGGATAACCAGGGTGTTGCACCTGTAGCTGTAACACACCTTGAACTTGCCAGTATATTGTCCTTATACTGTTTTATAGTAGCCACCGTCGATCTAGCTAAGCCTAAAGCCCTCCCGACATCCGGACCTTTTTCACCAGAATCGATGCGCTTTATCACCTCCAATTTGGTATTTAAAGTGCTGACTTTGCAGGGTTTCTGGCCGCTAGCGGTATTACCGCTGCTTATTTCACCTACAATACTGCTCTCTTCCTGACATGGTATAAACGGTAGAGGCTGTAAATTGCTGGAAGTTGCTCGGGAATGTTTGGAAATTACTATAATACTGACGTGGGGTGTTGTCGCTTCAAAATCAGCTGGCTTTTAAACAATGACATGGCGACATGCTATTGGCCAGTTGCTTGGATATCAGGTGCGAGCGCAATTTAATAATAATAATAATAATAATAATCCTTGCATTTGATATAGCGCTTTTCACATCTTATCAATGTCCCAAAGCGCTTCACAGAATATACTGTAAGGTGAATTGACTGTATATATTTGTGGGCGAATCGCGGTAGCCAATTGCGCACAGCAGTGTCCCACACACAGTCGTGGATTGAAATGACCAATTTTATTATTGTGGTTTTTTTTGGAGCAATTATTATTAGGCGTGTGGAGTAAGGAAACTTGCCCAAGGTTTCGCCCTGACCTGCCTGGATTCGAACACAGGTCTCCCCAGCTTGGTCTCTCCAGCTTGCAAGACAAGTGCTCTAACCACTGAGCCACAGGAGCTCCACGTGCATACACTATGAACAGTGCGTATGGACAAAAAGGACGCACAAAATGCAACCGTGATATTCAAAATATGTACTGCGCATGCGCAAAAAAAAACGTTGGTCCTTAAAACTAATCCAAGTGTCCTATATCGATCAAAAGGTTTTAAAAAATTATGGTCCTTCAATCGAAATGTCCTAAATAGAAGCGTCCTAAATAGAGGCTTACCTGTACTTTATAGACAAGGGTTTAGCTCACATCCACCAGTTGGCAGCAATAGCAGCTACTTCTCTTTATGCAGCAGCAACTTCATCTTGTTTTTGGGTCTTGTCCATTTTACCACAACAAATAACCCAGATTTTATTTTACATTTCCAGCTTTAAAGGCAAGCATTTTCCACTTGAATGTCATAACTGCAGGTCATGAATCAAGTTGTTCAAAAACACTTTGTTTCCATTGTTTGTGTGCAATTTAATATGCCTCATCTAATGAGCGATAGCTTTCTGTTTTTAATGTAATTGCTGAATTGTCATTTGCATTTCAAAACATACTGAGAACCAGATGATCATACCCTTTAAAGAAATGAAATGCTCATAAATTATTAGATTATAATTCTGTCTGCAACTTCCATATTTTTGGTGGTAACTCAACTCTGTGCCATAGTATGCTTCTTTTGTGATAGTTACTGGATTTAAATCTTTTGACAAAAATGGATGCTGTCAAATCCACTTTCATGTAATTTCGGTTTCATTGTGAACATTTCATTTCCATTGTTTTGTGTACCTTGTTTGCCACCTAATTGTATTTTGCCTCATCACAATTGTTTAGGCATTTCAAATAATCGAGAAATGATACAGTTTGGAAACTGTCATTCAAGTTGAATAAATTTAATTTAGCCCAATGTATCTAATAGTCAGTTACCTTGGGACATCCTCCCGATGTGAAAGGCGCTCTATAAATGTAATTTTGTGGTTGCTGTTCTTGTAGCTAACTGTGTCACAATAGGTTAAAGAGCTGTAAATAAATGTTTTTCCCTATGTATGTAACACCCAAGACAGTTATATATTTCTTTAGTATGTGCTTGCTGAGGTCTGTCCTATCTAAGTACTATATCACTTTTGTCACTTAGTTGCCTTTGAAATAAATTGTCAGTGAAAGGATGTGAGCCTGGCAGAGTGTTTATAAGTGATATTGAAAATGTTGTGTCAATGGGAAATGCCTACAGTCCATTTGAAAGCAGCATTCAATGGCATAGATCTTGTTACAAAGCTGAGATTGTGGGAAAATCACTTCAATGCAAGCTCAATGGCAGTTCTGATAATCACAACTGCTTGTTAATTGCAAATGTTACTTTACTCGAGTAATTGCAGTTAAGAGCAGAGCAGACAGCTAAGATTGTTCCCTAAGTCAGCAGCTGTACAGCTCCTTAAATGGCTCTCTTTACTGCTGTGAATGTCTTTGGTTCGAAAACAGGAATATGCCAGTCACCAAGGTGAAGGAAAAGGCTCTGGTAAATAAAATAAAACTACTATAAAAATAATACTATAAAAAAAAGTAGAATAGAAACTTAAAACTGATGCAGCGTTCTTCATGATCTGATTCTTTTCAAACAATATACAATAAAAGCCAGTTTATCCAGCACCCTCGGGACCTTGCCAATGCCGGTTAAACTGCGAGCCGGATATTCGGGCGGCCAGCTGCCGAAAACCCAACACAAAAAAAAACTTTTTATAAAACATACCATATTAATAATAGACTAAATAAAGCAGAATATTGTATGGATACTTACCAATAAAGCAATAAATATTGATTACAGTCTATAAACACAGCACACAATCACAAAGCAAACTTCTATAATGGCAGACAGAAGAGTTTATTACTTCTTAAAGGGGCAGGCACTGTCAGTTTTTCCTCTTCTTTCCATCTTTCTCTCCTTCCCTCCCTCTCTCTTTTTCACACACACACACAGTCAGTCTGGCACCTCAATGGCTCCAAACCCAACCCCCTCCATTCTTTCTCCCCTCCACTCTTCCCCCTCCCCCACTTTCCCTCTCTCCCCCTGCCTCTCTCTCCTTCTCCCACCCCACCCCCACCAAAACAGTGTTTAAACCCATGATACTGCAGCCTATATAGTATCCATCCGAGAGAGAGGGAAAGAAAGAAAGGGGAAGAGAGAGGGAGAGAGAGAGGAAGGAAGGAGAGGGAGAGAGAGGAAGGAAGGAGAGGGAGAGAGAGAAAGAAAAAGAGGGAGAGAGAGAAAAAGGAGCCCCTTTAAGAAGAAAGACCGGAAGTACATTACCAGCAGCATTCAGAACTAGTTGTGCTGTACTTTAGTGCAACAATCAACTCATTATATGCGCCACCGCGATTGTGCCAGATAAGATCCGGTTAATCGAATGGGGACTTTTTTTTGAAGTGCTGGTTATACGGTTATACGGAAGTTACGGTTGATCAGGTCACGGATAAACAGGCTTTTACTGTATATATAAATATTGTTCCTATATATGTACAGTTATCCCAGATAGTATCAAACCCGTTACAGTAAAGAAGAAGCTACATGTTATTATCCTGTTGCATAACGTAACAGACGTGTTACGTGGGGGGTGTGGGTGGTTCCTTCTGCGCAATCCACTTTGATGAAGGGACCAAGGTTCCGCGCCTTGGAGCTCTGGCGCCCACTGCAGGGTGCAGCTACAAATGGGGTATTCCCTCCCTATCCCTTCTCTCTTAGTGGGGACAGGTTTGCAGCCCACAGGTTGTATACGTATTTTTTTGGGACGCTCCCTTTAAGAAATTTACCGCATTCGGATGGCGCTTTGATATGCACCGTACGCACACATGTTTACCCAAATGCACGCCCGGAAATCTCATAAACACAAACCTACACATTAAATACCCAACCAGTCCCCCCCACCGTCATCATGGAATCCTTGCCGCGGTTGTATTCCCTTTTTCAACTCGTCCCAGTTCTGCTGTCCTTTTACAGGATGGTGAGCCTTTACCTTACTGCCTAACGCTCTCCATTTTATGGTGGGAGGTAGGCAGACATACGTCATTTTCGAGATACTCTTTGTTTACATGTTGAGTGTATATTGACGTGGTTATACACGTTCATCCAGGTTTGGGTGCACTCATGAATTACCTGTGCTGTGGTGCCTCAGCAGTAGGGACTCTGGCAGATGGGGATGTGACGCCTATTTGCTGGAGCAGGAGTGGCTATGGTTGGGGTCAGGCCCATGCTAACCTTTGCCGTGGCTGAGCCCAGCTTCGGCGTGTCCTTCAGTCCCTGATCTAGTGAGCCTGAGGCAGGGCCTCTCCATTCCCGGTCCCTCTCTTCAGGCTCTGTCCCATTGCTCCCTCAAAACTGCTGTCATCAGTCCTCTCTTTAAAACAAACACCCACAATCCATCCAATGTTATAAACTTAAACCCATCTCAAACGTGCCCTTCCTGGGCAACGTTTTGGAATATGTGGTTGCCGGTCAACTTCACTCACCCTCTCTCTATTCCCTCCAGTACAGTTTTTGATCTACCCACAACACAGAAGCAGCACTCATCAAAGTAACAAATGACGTGCTCTCTCTCTGTGACCAAGGCTCCCTTTGCCTCCTTGTTCTCCTCAACATCTCTGCCGCATTCCACACAGTTGATCACAACATTCTCCTCCACTGCCTCTCCTCCCTCATCCAATTTAATGGGATTGCACTCACATGATTTGAGTCCTACTTGACTCTCGGCCAACATTATATCTCAGGAAACAGATTCTACTCCCACCCTACCCAGTTACCTGTTGGTTAACACAAGGCTTCATCCTTGTCCCCCTCTTACGTATTTACAAGCTCTCTCTCGGCGGTGTCGTCTGCAGACATGGGGTCAACTTCAGCATGTATGCAGACGACAGCCAAATTTACTTCTCCTCTAGCTGTGACTTCAAGCCTGCTGATTTCCTGTCAACCTATTTGATGGACATCAAGGCCTGGATGAACGCAAATTTTCTGTAGATTATCATCAGCAAGACAGAAGCCATATTCTTTAGTTTCCATTAATATCTTCTTTCCTGTAGGTCCAAACTCCTCAACTTCCCCAGAATCTCCACCAGGCTGACTGAACCTGTGTGCATTCCAGGTGTCAGATTCGATCCCCAGTTTCCTCTCTCCCCACACATCTGTTCATTGACCAGATGTTTTTTCCCACCTCTGCCACATTGTGCGCCTCCTTCTGTACCTCACCTACACTGCAGCCAAAACCCTCGTCTACGCCATTGTCACTTCCTGGCTGGACTTTTCAAATGCCCTCCTCACTGGCCACCATGCATAAAGTATTCAGAACTCCACTGCCCAGATACTAATCTGCACAAAACTCCTGACCCTCATCACACCGCTTCAGGCTGCACTGGCTCTGTTTCCGAACGGATCAACTTCAAGATGCTTGCTTTCATTTTAAAATTCCTTCATGCCATCGCATCTCCCTACTTTTCTGACTTGCTCCCTTGTCCTCCTCCACTCACTGCCTCCAATCAGCCAACTCTGGCCTCCTGTTCATCCCTTGCCCCCTCTGCTCCACTATCGGCAGCCGTTTTTCAGTCACTATGCCCTAAAGTTCTGGAACTCTCTTCCCACAATTCCACAGCCTTTCCCCCTTCCTCCCTAGTTTCAAATCAAGCCTAAAGATCTTCCTCTTTGATCGTGGTTATGGTCCCCACCCCCTCCCTGGTTGGTCACTGCATTAGTTGGTCCCTGCATATTTTGCTTAGATGAGATGGATACATGTGGCATAATTTATATCTCAAACAAGTTATTCATCTGATGATTTCTAATGTCTGTTTGCAGCACACTGTGGTGACCTCACAGCCCAGATATATTCGACAATATTATTAAGATTCAAAGAAAATCCCCCCGAAAGGTAAATAAAACGTTAATGTGATCCTTCAATAATTTAGAATGATATAAATGGAAAGCAGCTTTCAGAAATGGTCCTTTTCCTAATTTTCTAAGGAACCTAGCAACACTGCAGTCTGATGGCTGTAGCATAGGATGTAAATGTCTGTAACTACATTAAGGCCTCTCAAGATAATTAAACCATTTTACTGTTAACTAATCCCTTAATTTGTTTCCCATTCCATATTAGGTTTCAGCGAATCAGAACCTTTAACCTTGACATTTTTCTTAAAAATAGCTTTTCATATTCTCCGTTTTCTATAGATTAGATACAGATATGGCTTGTAATTCGTGTCCCATTTATTATTGGATGCAAATTAGTCAAAACTGTATTCCAAAACTGTGAAAGAAACCATCTAATAATTGCTACCCAATTTGAGAAACTTGGATATTAAAACTAAACATTTCATGTTTCACGAATATAAGGATTCAAATTAAGTGCAGTGTTCCAACAAAAAAAATTGGCAATAACAGAATTTTGGTGAACATGCATTTTGTTAAAACACATACTAAATTCTGCAGGGGCGAGTTTTCAGTGTAAAACGCCAAACTGTTAAAAGAGTTTTATCCCAGTCAGTCCCCTTCATTCCATGAGAAGTAATAATATTAATTATTGCATGATGTGTAGCACCTTTCATGTTGGGAGGATTCATAAAAGGGCTTTGTTGGATTTACTGGTGTTTTGTGGGACATTGTTCTATACAAATTGGCTACCGCGTTCTCCTACAAATATACAGTTATTATACCTCACAGTAAAATACTGTGAAACACTTTTGGACATTTCATGACATGATAAAATGCTATTTTATATGCGAGGATTATTATTAATAAGATTATTTGCCTTTACATTGGATCAAAGTGAAGGTAAATTCTGTGAATATAATACAGTATATTCTGTGAAGCACTTTGAGACATTGATAAAATGTGAAAAGCGTTATATCAAATGCAAGGATTATTATTATTATTATATTCATTATTATTTATATATTTATTTAATTATTTATTCATATATTTTTTATTATATTATTATTTTATTATTTTATCAAGGAGGTCCTGCAACAGAACATTTATTTGTTATTCGCCCAATGTTTATTTGCAGTGCTTTTCATGTCCCCATTCAAGTCTCATCGATTTGAAGATGCCCTTTAACTCAAGTTCTGGACTTGAATGAATGCTAAGCCTCTGCAATGACAACTATCATTTTGCTGAAAATCCATACAAGCCTAATGGTGGGGTAAACTCATCCCTTTAACATTGTAGGATGAGCCCGGTTGTATTGTCCCCAGGGGTTAGTTTTAGCTCGGATTTCTACATATTTGAAAGCATAAATCTCAATTCATAGTAACTGCATTTGCCACTTAATGTAACCTTCACAAATGCTATGTGTATGCATTGACTCCAACAAAATTGAGCTGTTTTTTACACATTTATAGAATCATAGAATTTGACAGCACAAAAGGAAGCCATTCAGCCCATCATGTCTATGCTAGCTCTTTGAAAAGAGCTATTCAAAGTCAATCCCCCGCACTCTGCCCAGAACCCTGTTAACTCCCCAAATAACCATCCACCTCTCTTTTAAAAGTTGTTATTGAAACGGCCTCCACCACCCTTTCAGGCAGTGCATTCCAGATTCAAATAACTCGTTGCGTGAAAAAAACTATTTCAAATCTGTGACCTCAGGTCACTGCCACAACCATCAGTAGAAACAGTTTTCCCTGTTTACTCTATCGAATCCCCTCATGATTTTGAAAACCTCTATTATCTCCTTAGGTAACCTTCTCTGCTCCAATGAGAACAATCCTAGCCTCTCCAGCCTTTCCTTATAACCAAAGTCCCTCATTCCTGGTACCAATCCTAGTACATCTCCTCTTTCCAATGCCTTAACATCCTTCCTAAAATGTGGTGACCAGAATTGAACACAGTACTCTAGCTGAGGAACCAGTGTTTTATACAGATTAATCATAACTTCCTGACTTTTGTACTCTATGCCCCTATTTATAAAGCCTGGTATCCCATATGCTTTTTTAACACCCTTATCTACCTGTCCTGCCACCTTCAAAGATTTACTTACATGAACCCCAAAGTCTCATTCACCCCATTAAGATTACTATCTAGTCTATATTGCCTCTCCTCATTCTGCATCCCCAAATGCATCACCTCACATTTCTCACATTAAGCTTCATCTGCCATGAGTCTCCCCATCTTACCATTCTATCTATGCACTCTGCTTCTATCCTCCTCACTATTCACTAGTTTTCCTAACATTGTATCATCTGCAAACTTTGAAATTGTACTTAAATTTAATTCAAGATTTAATTTAATCCAATTCAAGATCCGGGTCCTCACATTCAAATCCCTCCACGGCCTCGCCCCACCCTACATCTGCGACCTCCTGACCTCCTACCAACCTGCCCGCCCACTCAGCTCAGCGGGCTCTGGTCTGCTCCACATCCCCGACCCACCTGCCCGTGATTGGCTGGCAACCTTTCACCCAACCTCTAGACCCCCATCCCACAGTCCCTTCACCTTGCCCCCTCACTGGCCTCCTTCAAGTATCACCTGAAGACCCTCCCCTTCGACAGTCCCATCGGTCACTCCCATTCCCCCCGCTTTCCCTCCACCATCCCCATCCCTGACCACAACTTGGGTCTGAAACGATTATTGTCTAGTGCCTTGGGACGTTCTCCTGACATGAAAAGCACTATAGAGGTGTAATTTTTGTTGTTGTTGTTGTTGTACTCCCTATAATCATGTCCAGATCATTTACAACAACAACAATAACTTTGATTTATATAGCGCCCTCCATGCCAGACGGCGTCTCAGAGCGCTTCACAATAGTGGATCCCAGGACCAGGCCAGGGGCAGGGGCAGAAAGGTGAACAAAAATGCGGTCGAAGAGAAAGAAAAACTGCGACCTGAAACTGGGAAGAGATGGGGCGAGGCAAAGGGAGTGAGGAAGGGAGTTCCAGAGCTTCGGGGCGTAGTGGCTGAAGGCATGGCCGCCGAGGGTGGAGCGGAGGATTTGGGGGACATGAAGGAGACCAGACCCAGTGGAGCGAAGGCAACAAGTGCTGGTTTGATGAGAGAGGAGGTCAGAGACATAGGGGGGTGCAAAGGAGTGGAGGGATTTGAAAACAAGGGTGAGGATCTTGAAGTCGATCCTCTCTGGGATAGGGAGCCAGTGAAGTCTGGCAAGGACTGGGGTAATGGGGGAGCAAAGCTTGGAGCGGGTGAGCATATGGGCGGCAGAGTTTTGAATTAGCTGGATTTTGTGGATTGTGGTGGGGACTGTCGGAGAGAAGGGCATTGCAATAGTCCAGCTAAGAGGTGACAAAGGCATGGACCAAGGTTTCAGCGGCTTTTGGGGTGAGGTATTGCCGGAGACGGGCGATCCGTCGGAGGTGATAGAAGGCGGTGCTGGTGAGGGACTGGATGTGGGGGAGGAAGGACAGTTGGGGGTCAAACCTGACGCCTAGGTGGGCACAGGTTCGGAGAGTTTTAGGGGCAGACCGGGAAGGTGGAGGAGGTGAGAGCCATGTGAATGGCGACGTTGACGAGAGCCAAGGAGTATGGCCTCTGTCTTGTCGACATTCAGCTGCAAGAAATTTGCGCTCATCCAGCCCCTGATGTCTGACAGGCAGGCTGACAGAACATCAGGGGACTGGGGGGTCGCAAAGTGAAGTGGAGAAATAAAGTTGGGTGTCATCCGCCTACATGTGGAAGTGTGCGCCATGTCTGTGGATGACATCCCCAAGAGGGAGCATATAGATGAGGAAGAGGAGGGGGCCAAGGATGGATCCCTGGGGTACCCCACAGGTAACCAGGTGAGAGTGGGAGGAAAAGCCGTTTGTGGAGATGTGCTGCTGGTGGTTTGTGAGGTAGGACTCGAACCAGGCGAGTGCGGTCCCACTGAGGTGGATGACGGAGGACAGGGGCTGGAGGAGGATGGTGTGGTCGACTGTGTCGAACGCAGCCGACAGGTCCAGAGGATAAGGAGGCAGAGCCCTGGTCGCAGATAGAGAAGACGTTGAGCGGGGTCTACCTGTACATATGTTAAAAAGAGCAGTTGTCCCAATACATGGGGGGGATGCCACTGGGGGGGACGCCACTGTACACTTTCCACTAGTCAGAAAAACAACTGTTCACAACAACTCTGCTTTCTGTCTCCCAGCCAGTTCTGCCACTGTCCCTTTAATATTATATTTTCCTTAAAAGTCTCTTATGTGGCACTTTGTCAAATGCCTTTTGAAAGTCCATATAAACTACTTCAACTGCACTAACTTCATCCTTCATTGTAGCACATAAAATAATCTTAACATTTTTATTCAACACTATAATTACTGAATACAAATGATATACCTACATCACCTCAAACCAGTAATTTACTTATCAATTCGCTTAATTATTTTAACTGTATTTATAAATTATTGTCAGAGGAACGCATTATTTTCAGTATTGCTGCTGTTTACCAAAAATATGCAATAACAAGAAAGGTATTCAGGTGCAACCTGAAAATGGAAAAGGAGGGGGTGGGGTGGAGGGATTGAGGGAGGGAGTTCCAGAGTTTCAGGGCGTTGTGACTGAAAGCAAGGTCACTGATGGTGGAGGATTCGGGAAACAAGCAGGAGGCCAGATGTAGTAAAGCAGAGGCAGAGGGTACTGCTGTGATGAGAGAGGAGGTTAGAGAGGTAGGGGGTTGCAGAGGAGTGAAGGGATATAAACACAAGAGTGAGGACCTTGATGTCAATCCACTCTGTGACAGGGAGCCAGTGAGAACTGGGATAATTGGGAAGCAAAGTTTGATTTGTGTGAGAATGCAGGCAGTAGAGTTCTGTATGAGCTGGATTTTGTGAATGGTGGAGAGGAAGACGTTGGAATAGTCCAGGTAAGAGGGGACAAAGGCATGGACCAGGATTTTGACAGCTTTGTGGTGAGATATTAGCAGAGACGGGCAATGTGGCAGAGATGGAAGAAGGCAGAGCAGGTGACGGACCAGATGTGAGGAAGGAAGGATAATTGGGGGTCGAACCTGATGCTAAAGTTGCATACGGGTTTGGAGTGTTTTAGGTGCCGGTTGGATAGGTGGAGGAGGTTGGAGCCGTGGGACCCAAGACGTTGACAAGAGCTAAAAAAGTATGGCTTCCATCTTGTCAACATCTTATAGCATCTTATCGCATCATGAGAGCTTCAGTGCGGGGAGGGGATGATTGGGGGGCAGGAGCAAGAGCCTTCTCAGAAACCTGGGAGGGGGCTGTGGGGAGAGTACGATGTTGTTCCCTTCCACGTCATGTATATATCAAGGGTAATAATCCAGTAGCTCAGTGGTTAGAGCACTTGCCTTACAAGCGTGAGACCTGTGTTCAAATCCAGGCAAGTCAAGGCACGTTTCCTTACTTCACACGCCTAATAATAATCCCTCCAAAAAAAAAAGCCACAATAATAAAATTGGTCATTTCGATCTACGACTGTTTGTGGGACATTGCTACAACAACAACAACAACAAATTACATTTATAGAGCGCCTTTCACGTCGGGAGGACGTCCCAAGGCGCTGCACAGGAGGCTGTGCAAAATTAGCTGCCGCTTTTCTCCGAGAAATATACACTGAATTCACTTTATAGTATATTCTGTGAAGCACTTTGAGACGTCTAGAAGACATGAAAAGCATTATATCAAATGCAAGGATTATTATTATTATCATCAACACATCTCAAAGTGCTTCACAGTATATACTGCAAGATAGATTGGTGTCCGACGTGGCGGGCGCTCTATAAACCCAAGCTGTTGGAATCTATTTTGGGGGTGAAATAAATGCAGGAGGCAGTTGCACACATAATGTCCTACAAACAGCTTTGGAGTGAGTGACCATTTTTACTTTGAGGATTTGTTGGCCAGGACAGTGGAAGAGACTCCATTCTCTTTTTGAATAGTGCCATGGGATGTTTAACTTCCATCTGAAACAGGCAGATTATTATTATATGTATTACTGTGGCTCAATCAAATGTAACTTAATGTTTCATGGAGTTTGTGCACTAATATGGTGAGTACAACAACAAGAACAAAATTACATTTCGCCCACAAATATACAGTCAATTCACTGTACAGTATATTCTATGAAGCACTTTGAGATGTCTAGAAGACGTGAAAAGTGCTGCAGCAAATGCAAGGATTATTATTATTATTTATAGCGCACTTTTCACATCAGGAGGATGTCCCAAGGCGCTGAACAGTCAGGGGTTGGGACCCGAGCATGGTGGAGGGGCAGGGTAGGATGGAGGAGAGGGAGAGAGGTGGAAGGGCAGCAGAGGGCATGATCGAATAGGATGGTCTTGAAACCGGCCTTGAAGGCGGCAAGTGAGGAAGTGAGGCGAAGGAACTGTGGAATGGCGTTCCAGAGTGTGGGAGCAGAGAGGGTGAAAGCCCAGCCACCGATGGTAGAGGTCAGGTGTAAGATATAGAGCAGACTAGGGTCCGTCGATATGGAAATTGTACGATTTAGATATATCGAGATATACTGATATATCAATATTTTCGGGGCTTTTGTACTGTGCATGCACGCGCATTTGGAGGTGCGCGTGCATTGGGGGCCTATTTCTTCATCTCTTTCTCTCTGTGTCTCTCACACTCACTCTCTCCATCTCTCTCTCTGTGTCTCTCTGTTTGGTCTCCCTCTTCCTTCCCCCCCCCCCCCCCCCCCCCTCCGGTCTCCCCCTCCCTCTCCCCCCCCCCCTCCCCGGTCTCCCCCCCCTCCCCGGTCTCCCCCTTCCTCTCTCTCCCCCACCCCCTCCGGTCTCCCCCTCCCTCTCTTCCACCCCCCGGTCTCCCGCTCCCTCTCTCTCCCCTACCCCCTCCGGTCTCCCCCTCCCTCTCTCCCAACCCCTGGTCTCCCCCTCCCTCTCTCCCTCCCCCCGGGTCTCCCACTCCCCCTCTCTCCCCCACTCCCCCCGTCTCTCCCTCCCTTTCCCCCTAGCCCTTGTATACCTGTATATTGTTTTCAAGGACTACGAATACAATATGGCGGCTTGCACCTCGGTCTGTGCAGTGTGTAGAGATGAGCATTCTGGGTCTTGTAGTTCAGTGCGTGCACATTCGGGGTGTGCGCGCATTCGGATGTGCGCGCACATTCCATGCTCTAGGCCCAGGAGGTTGCAATGCTGGTGACAAGGTACCGATATATTTTTTATATCGAATTTTTTGATATATCGATATATTTTAAATTCCGATATCGGCATATCGATATGAAAATTATATCGGATATAACCGATATATCGATATATCGACGGACCCTAAAGCAGACCAGAGTCTGCTGAATGGAGGGTGTGGGCAGGTTGGTGGGGAGTCAGCAGGTTGGAAGTAGGAAGGGGGCAAGGGCATTGATGGCCTTGAAAGTGAGGATGAGGATCTCGAATTCGATCCTATGGGGTACGGGGAGCCAATGGAGCCGGGCGAGGGTGGGAGTGATGGGGTCGCGAAGCCTGGTGCGGGAGAGGACATGAGCTGCAGAGTTTTGGATGATCTGCAGCTTGTGAAGGGAAGAGTGGCGAAGGCCGATGAGGAGGGAGTTTCCGCAGTGCTGGAATATGCCTATTTCAGATCCTGTGCTTGAGGAACCAGCCCTCAGCTGTCACTGTTTTTAGCTTTGCCAGATTGCTGGTGTGAATTCACTTGACCATCCTTTTTAAATACTGTAGCAGCGAAGGTAATATCTCCCTCTGGTGACTATAAAATGTGTTGCTTCACACAAAAAAAATGACCTGTCTTTGTATGTTCCAACAGTTGTCGTGATTATAGATTATACTGTGTGTATAGTATATCCTTTTGATTAGTTTATGCCAATCTGATTTCAGTTATTTTATACAATCATTTCAGTCGGTGTGTTTTTTGGGGGGGTTTGGTGGGTCTTAGGTTGCATGAGATTGGCATGATCCCAGAGTGTGTGTTGGGGTATTGCTGAAGTTTTAACCAGCTAAAACCCTATCCATTACGGCATTGGTTTGAAGGGTTAACAGGAGTGGGATGACTCCTTTCCCCCAGTAACTGGTTTGCTCTTTGAGGTTCTACGTGAGCCAGGCTGGCTGTGCTATCATCCTAAAATACTGTGGACCTTTCTACAATTGAACGTCAGCAAGACCCAGGCCCCTCTGATTGGCTCATGCCAGCGTCTCCGCCAACTCAGGCTTTGGCAGCATCAGCATCCGTGGACGCATGCTCCACCTCACCAAGCCAGGAAGGAATCTACGCATATTGTTCGACACTTAACTGTCCTTTCTCGCCCTTACCCTTGCCATGACCAGCACTGCCTTCCATCAACTCTGCAACACTGCCCAACTACACCAATACCTCATCCCTTAGTCTGCTGAAACCCTCACACATGCATTTGTCACCTCAAGGCTTGACAAGAGAAACTCCCTCCTTGTCAGCATTCCCAACTCTTCCCTCCATAAGTTGCAGATCAGCCAAAACTTGTGTAACTTGTGTCCTCTCCCACTCCAGGTTCCGTGACCCTATCACCCCCACCCTCTCCCAGCTCCACTGGCTCCCCATCCCTCAGCGGATAGAATTCAAAATCCTTGTCCTCATTTTCAAGGCCCTCCACGGCCTTGCCCCCTCCTATCTCTCTGACCTACTAACACCCTATCAACCAGTTCATTGCCTCATTTCAGCAGGCTCCGTCCTGCTCCATGTCTCCTGCCCGATCCGCCTTACCATCGGAGGCTGGGCTTTCAGCCTCTCTGCCCCCACTCTTTGGAACTCCATCCCACAATCCCTTCACCTTGCTCCTTACTCCCTTGCCTCATTCAAGGTCCAACTCAAGACCCTCCTTTTCGACCGTGCCTTCAACCGCCCTCCTACCTCTCTGGTCTCCCTCATCCCAACCCTGCAATCCCCACCCCCTTGGATCACGACCCCTGACTGGTCAGTGCCTGGAACATTCTCCCGACGTGAAAGGCACTCCACAAATGTAATTTTGGTGTTGTTGTTGTTATCTATCCCATTCACTGTTTGTAATTCCTGCATTGATTCAGTCGTCTGTTGCGTCGATTGCTTTCCCAATTTGGACATGGAACAGTCTGGAGTCTGCTGAATGAAGGGGATGGGGAGGTTCATAGGGGGACAGCAGGTCAGAGAGACAAAGGGGGCAAGACCGTGAATGGCCTTGAAAGTGAGGACGAGGATCTTGAATTCGATCCTGTGGGGGATGGGGATGGGGAGCCAATGGAGCCATATGGGAGTGATGTGGTCGCAGAGCTTAGTATGAGTGAGAACAGGAGCTGCAGAGTTCTGGATGATCTGCGCTTGTGAAGGGAAGAGCTGGGAAGGCCGATGAGGAGGGAGTTTCCATAGTCGAGCCTTGATGTGACAAATCTGCGGACAAATCTGATTTCGGCAGCCTGAGGGGTGAGGCAGTGGCGGAGTCTGGCGATGTTGCAAAGGTGGTGGAAGGCAGTATTGGTCATGGCGAGGATGTGGGGGAGGAAGGACAGTTCAGATGCCCAGGTTCCTGACTGGCTTAGAGAGGTGGAGAAAGCAGCCTTGGATGCTCATGCTGTCAGCACCTAAGATGCGGAGGCGCTGATGCGAGCCAATCAGAAGAGCCTCAGTCTTGTGGACATACAACTGGAGAAAGTTGTTTTTCGTCCAGGACTCAATGCCAGACAGGCAGTTAGGACATTGGTAGTTCTGAAGTTGAGGGTGGAAACAGAAAGGTAAAGTTGGGTGTCCTCCACATATATGTGGAAATTTACCCCATGTCTGCGGATCATGTCACCGAGGGGGAGCATGTAGAGGGTGAAGAGGGGGGTACCAAGGACAGAGCCCTGTGGAATGCCGCAAGAGACGGTGCGGGGCTGGAGGAAAAGTCGTTGGTGGACACAAAGTGGAGGCGGTGTGAAAGGTAGGACCGGAACCAGTCGAGGACCGAACCTTGAAGATTGAGGTGGGAGGAGAGGTGGTGGAGGAGGATTGTGTGGCCCATGGTGTCGAAGGCAGCAGATAGGTTGAGGAGGAAGAGGGAGCCCTGGTCACAGATGGTGAAGATATCATTAGTGACCTTGACCAGAGCAGTTTCCGTGTTGTGGGCAGAGCGGAAACCTGATTGGAGGGGCTTGTGAAGGGAGTGGGATGAGAGAAAGGAGCGAAGCTAGGAGGCAATTACTCTTTCAAGCACCTTTGACAGGAAGGGGAAGTTGGACATGGGTCGGTAGCTTGAAAGCTACAACGCATCAAGGGAAGGTTTCTTGAGGATGAGGGTGATGGTGGCTGTTTTAAGTGGGGTGGGAACGATGCCGGATGAAACGGACAAGTTGATGGTGTCAGCAAGTAGTGGGGCAAGGAGATGTAGCTGGGAGATAAGGAGAGGGGTGGGGATGGGGTCCAGGAAGCAGGTGGTGGGCTTCATGGAGGTTACGTTGGTGATGACGGAGGTTGGGGAGACAGGTTCGAAGGTGTGGATGGAGGGGTGGGTAGGAGTCGGAGTGTGGTGGGGAGGTGCGACGGGGGTTGAAGTTGGAAGGGCAGTGACGGCTGAGCGGATTCCCTCACAGTGGGAGCTAGAGGAAAGGATATGTGAGGTCAGGCGGGGAGGGCAGAGGAGCTGGTTTGTTGTGGAGAACAAGAGTTTGGGGTTGTCCTTTGCCTCCAGGATTATCCTGGAGTAGAAGTGTGATTTGATGGAGGCCAGAGCAGAGCGGTAGGTTTTGATTTGGTTCAGCCAGATGTACCTGTGGACCGTTAGACCAGATTTGAGCCAGGTGCGTTCGGTGGCCCGCACCTGGCCCTTGAGTGAGCGGAAGTGGCTGGTGAACCAGGGTAAGGTTCGAGAGTAACCTAAGTAACCTAATGATAGCTTATAGTGCATGTTAAACGCAATGGAAAGTGACTTAAATGATCTGTTTTTTGGTTAGTGTTAAACCCTAAAATTTGTTTTAGTGATTCCATGGTGGCTGTCTTCAAAATATAATGCACAATTAAGAATTTTTATTTTAAATGTAGGTTCTCCACCAAAATAATCATTCTCAGCGATACACGCAGTCAATTTAATTTACAATATATTCTGTGAAGCACTTTGTGAAGTCTCGAAAATGTGATAAGGAACTATATCAAATGCATATTATAGTAAGTAGGTGTTAACACTGAAAGTTAGGCTGAATCTCATTCATTATATTTCCATTTTATCTTTCTAATAATACTCTGTAAGGCTCAATATTGATTTGTAGGTGCATATTGATAGGACTTTAATTTTACTGTTTGTTGTATACCTTTTACTTCCCACAGAATTATGTAAAGATAAATAAAAATGGTTCAATGTTATACTTTTTCTATAATTTAAATGCAGGATAACACTATTATAGCTTCTTAAGAAAGATATGGATTTCATGAATTTTTAATTTATATAGCACATTTTTTCTGTAGCTCAGAGGTTAGAGCACTCAGCTTGCAAGTGAGATCTGGGTTCAATTCCCCAAAGTGTGAAATAAACATTGGGCAAGTTTCCTTAATCCACAAGCCTCTGTTTACCTAGCAGTACTCAGACCCTTGGGACGTCCTCCTAACATGAAAGGCGCTAAACAAGTGTAATGTTTTGTTGTTGTAGCAGTTAGTTGATTTTCGGAATACTTTTACTGCTATCTTACATGAGTGCCTTACTGAACTCATCATCCAATGCCATCCCCAAAGTTATTAACATTTCAATATTTTGCCCACAAAACATACCGTCAATTCACTTCACTAAATTCTGTGAGATGTCTCAAAGGATGATAAGGTGCAATATCAAATGCAAGTACTCTTATTATTATTATTATATTTGGATAGCACATTTTTGTATTTATTATGAATCATACATCTACATCCCTCTTTGGCACTCTTCCCATCGTTCTCTGCACGGCCTCTGGAGGCAGCACAGAGGTGACAGGGACAGGGCCAAAATCGGAGGTATCAGGCAGTGAGGCCATATTATTTTAACATTATGCACCTAGGCATGGTGAAACTTATTATATGTGAAATTACGCAGGCATCTAATTGCCTAATTCTCTGGGGGTGTAACTTGTACTCTATAAATTTAATTAGTAAACCCAACCAATTGGTTTGATTATTTTTGCAACTTCTAGTTGGAATTTAAGGCAGCGAATGTGCGCTGTGGATTTCCAAGTGCACTTGTGCTGTTGTTCCTGGTTTGTTTCAGTAGAGGGTGCTTTGTGCACAGGTTAATTCGTACACAAAGGATTGTCTCAACTAAAGGAAATAACCTGAAATGTTCATGTTACTTATGTTTGACCTGGCATAATTACAGATGAGTTGCTTGCTCCACATCACTTTACTCATTTTCAAATGTTGATGAAGACTCCAACCAAGTTGCTAATTTGCTTCAGTCAAATATCAGGTGTAGCAGCCCCACCGGAAGCAGCAACTGACATTCTGCCTCCCTCATTGTGGCAGTCCACTTCCTGTTTCTACAATCCTCCCGGGGGTTGGGGAGTAAGTGGGGTCCTCTTTGACTAGTCCCTGGGGGGCAGGGAATCAACCTACTCAGCTCCTGTTAACACAGGAAGCCAAAGCCCTAAATATCAGGAAAGCTTGCCAGATAGCAATATCAAAGGCAAGCTATGCAGATTTAGCGTGTGAGGCCCCAGCAGTACCCAACGCACATTCTTGAGTTCCCCAAGCCTTGGCTCTTGCGTTAAGACTAAGCCCAATACTTTCAGAGTTAAGTAAGAAGAATATGCCCTCCAGGGAGAGAGTGTTACAACACTCCAACAATCTATCTCTCTGATTTCCAAGTTTAGGTAGCATGCATGGAAATTTGGGATTGCTTTGGTTACTCTTAGACATAGTATTGGGTTTCTGCATGTGTTAGACACCTGGCTTACCAAAAGGAAAACCGTTCATGGCATAACACATTTGCTGCGCATTGAGATAGGTTTTAGCAAATTCAAACAGATTAAAACAGCAGTTCCAACATGAGTCAGAATACACTTTCACTCCTGAATTTCAATTTGGTCACTGGGAAAAGATTACATTGAATAATTTAAATGAACATATCACGCTATGTGGAGAGTGTTTATGAGAATAATCACTACCCATTGCACAATACTTGTAGGAGCGATTTAAAGTGGAATCATGTAGCTCAGTGGTTAGAGCACTCACCTTAAAAGCAAGAGAACTGGGTTCGAATCCAGTCAGGGTGAAACTTTGGGCAAGTTTCGTTACTCCACACACCTGATAATAATCCTTAAACATAAATAAATCGGTCATTTGAAACCACGACTGTTTGTGGGACATTGCTGTGTGTAATTGGCTGCCAAGTTTCGCACACAAATATACAGTCAATTCATTTTACAGTATATTCTGTGAAGCGCTTTGAGACGTCCAGAAGACATGAAAAGCACTGTATCAAAAGCAAGGTTTATTACTTTAAAGTATTAGTACAGCACAGTTGCTAAGTTTTGGTGTAGATAGGAAGTATGCATATTTCTCTCTCAAACAAAACATCTATTAAGATATACATTATTTCTGAACATGGATGAAATGTGTTCCAGTGATTTTTCATTCCAATTTTTTCTCTGCCAATTTTATTTTCATTCCAATGTTTCTCCCATTCCCTCAAACGTCTGTCTTTTAACATCTATAATCATTCATTTTGTAAGTGCTTCAAACTGCCCCCACGCATGAAGGATTCATCAGTGCAAATATTTGCAAGTGAGAGTAAAGGAGGAGGTCTGACTCTGGGGACATAACACTCACACCTAACGATATTTTGTGATCAATTCTCTTCCCTTTATTCCCCTCTCAGGCAGTGATGGATGCAGGGGCGTATTAACACGAGTGCTCTAATGACACAGATCCTAAATCTACTCCACAGTACGACTTTAGGATTCATCATCACACAACGTCAAGCCAAGCTACCCCATAATTACACTTAGAACAAACTTAGAATTTGCATTCAGTGCTAGACTGCTCATATACATAAATGCTTGAGGAAGGGTGGCGATTAAGGAAGCTCTCATGAACTGGGAAGAAGGATTAAGTTCTCCTCTTCAGAGTACAAAAGATTGAGGATAAATGGAGAGAATTAAAATCACGAGAGAAGGAAAATGAATAACAATAAGATAGTATTCATAACTGATGTAGGGATTAGAATAAGAGAGGATGATTTATAGAATTTAAAAGAAAATTTCTAACAAGCTATTATTAATAATAATGAATAATAGTTTAATAAACAATTATTCTCACCCAAGAATTGCAAAATAGGGAATTTTGGACAATGATCACCATGCTTAAGAGTATCCAAACCAGACTGAGTGTTCCACATATAGTATATATGCCAGCTACACATGTATATTACCTTGAGTGTGGTATGGAGTGTACACTAGCATCGCACCTTGCTTACCAAATTCTCTATTTGGCGTAGGTTGGTAGGAAATAAGGCTTGGAGATCCCAAAGTGTGCATTGGGGATTCTGCTAAACAACAGCAACAACAACAAAATTACACGTATAGCACCTTTCATGTCAGGAGGGCGTCCCAAGGCGCTGGACAGTCATTGTTTCAGACCGAAGCTGGGGTTGGGGATGGGGAGGGTGGAGGATAAGTGGGGGATTTTGGGTGATTGATGGGACGGTTGAAGAGGAGGATCTTGAGGCAGGATTTGAAGCAGGCCAGGGAGGGGGTGAAGCTTAGGGACTGCAGGATGGAGTTTCAGAGGTTAGGTTCAGAGTGGCTGAAGGCTTGTCTGCCGATGGTGGGTCAGGTGGGTCCTGGGCGTGGAGCAGGCTGGAGCCTGCTGAGCAGAGAGGGCGGGCAGGTTGTTAGGGAGTTAGGAGGTCACGTAGGAGAAAGATAGGAATTGGGCGAGGGTAGGTACGTGGAGATTGAGCTGGCAGGAGAGGCTGTGTAGGAGGATGGAGTGGTCGACAATGTCGAAGGCAGCAGAGAGTTCGAGAAGGACAAGGAGGCAGAGAGAGACTTTGACCAGGGCTGTCTCGGTACTATGGGAAACACGGAAGACAGATTGCAAGGGTTTCAAGACGGAATGGCGAGAAAGAACGAACAAAGCTGGGAAGCAATGACCCATTCCAGGGCCTTGGAGAGAAATGGGAGGTTGGAGATGGGGCGGTAGCTGGAGAGTAGGAATGGGTCCAGTAAAGATTTTTTCAAGATGCGGGTGATGACAGCAGGTTTTAGAGGGGTGGGAACAGTGCCGATTGATGATGTCAGTTAGGAGAGGGGCTATGAAATGGAGCTGGGAGATGAGGAGAAAGGTGGGGATGGAGTCAAAGAAACAGTTGGTAGATTTCCCTTGTAAAAAAAAGTACCATGGTAATGGTGGTAGTACCATGGTACTACCATCGTACTACCACCATTACCATGGTACTTTTTTACAAGGGTTCATTTTTTGGATGAGAGCAGAGGGGGCTGGGGGAGAGGTGTGTAGTGGTGTGTAGGGTCAAAGGTGTGCAGTGAGGTGGTGGGAGAGGTGGATCCTGGGGGAGAGGTAGTGGGGAGGTAGTGGTGGACAGGGTAGAGGTGGCTCAATGGATCCGCTCGATTTTTGATTTGAGGAAGTCCAGTATCACCTCGCAGTTGGAGTTGGAGGATAGGATGGGTGAGACGTGGGATGGTGGATGGAGGAGACAGTTTGTGGTGGAGTAAAGGAGCCTGGGATTGTCCATGGCCTCCAAGATTAATTTGGAGTAATATGAGGACTTAGTGGAGGCAGGGGCTGAGCAGTAGGCCTAAGTGTGATCCAGCCAAATTTGCCGATAGACCATTAGTTTTGATTTCATCTGGGTGAGTTCCGCAGCTCGCACTTGCTTAATCAAGCTTAATAAACTAAAATATCCCTGGGAATGTCTGACACTAAAACCAGTTTAGTTTGGGTACTTTTGAGATACACCAACAACTTTGATTTATATAGCACCCTCCACGCCGGATGGCGTCTCAGAGCACTTCAGACTTAGACTTAGATTGATGTATTAATGAATCTTCTGTAGAAAAAGCTTTCATTTGTAGCAATGAAACTTAAGTGCTGTCAAAAAGAGGAGATCCATACATGTAATGGAGGAATATTTTACTGCAGGTCTCATCCAGAAATATGAAAAAAGCATTTACAGTGTTGTCATTTCAAATCAAATGCAGCAAAAAAATACCTATTTTATGGTAAATTGTTGCAAAGTGATCAACTTTGACTGACCAAAAGAATTTCTGTAATTTTCAGTGAGTCAGTCTAGGATTGCTTCCTTTAATAGCATTGTACTTTAGCAGAAAATGAATTTCAGTCCAAAGGCCTGTTGCTAATGTGTGCAATCCCTAAAACCTCATTTCTGTTTCATGCTGTAACAATAATAATCCCTGCATTTGATATAATGCCTTTCATGCCCAGATGAATGAGTAAAAGTGTTTAACAGGATTTACTGTGAAATGTAGTGACTGATTTGCAGGCAAACATGGCAGCCAATTTATGCAATGGCTCCAAGGTGACATTTGGTAATGAAAGGTCGGAATTAAGACCAAAGTTTGTGTGCTCAAGTTTAGTTACTGAGCCAGGCAGGTCCACAGTATTCCACTGCACTGCTGATGACAGCACAGCCAAGCTGGCACATAGACAGGACTTGGAAGGGCATGGACTTGGGGCATGGACTCAGCTCCTATTAACTCTACAAGCCAAAGCTTCAATGGGCAGAGTGGTTCTAGCTGGAAAACAACAACACAAATTATGCTTGTTTCGTGTCTTTCACTTCAACAGGACATGACAAGATGCTGGACAGTAGGGAATGGCGATATATCGGTATATCGGTAAAACCCGATATGATTTTTATATCGGTATGCCGATATAGACATTTTAAAAATACCGATATATCGAAAAACGGTATATCGAGGTAAAAAATCGGGATGCGAGCACAATCAACTACAAGACCCAGAATGCTCATCTCTATACACAATGCACAGACCGAGGTGCAAAGCCGCCATCTTGTATTCATAGTCCTCGAATACATAATACAGGTATGCAAGGGGTGGGGGAAGAGAGACGGCTGTGGGTGGGGGGGGGGTGAGGGGGAGAGAGACTGCTGGGGGTGGGGGGTGAGGGGGAGAGAGACGGCTGGGCGGGGTTGAGGGGGAGAGAGACGGCTGGGGGGAGGGGGAGATAGACGGCTGGGGGGGGGGGGAGAGGGGGAGAGAGACGGCTGGGGGGGGGGAGAGGGGGAGAGAGACGGCTGGGGGGGGGAGGAGAGGGGGAGAGAGACGGCTGGGGGGGGGGGAGAGGGGGAGAGAGACGGCTGGGGGGGGAGAGGGGGAGAGAGATGGCTGGGGGGGAGAGGGGGAGAGAGACGGCTGGGGGGGGGGAGAGGGGGAGAGAGGGGGAGAGAGACGGCTGGGGGGGGGGAAGGAGAGCGGGAGAGAGACGGCTGGGGGGAGGGGGAGAGAGACGGCTGGGGGGGAGAGGGGGAGAGAGATGGCTGGGGGGAAGAGGGGGAGAGAGATGGCTGGGGGGGAGAGGGGGAGAGAGATGGCTGGGGGGGAGAGAGATGGCTGGGGGGGAGAGGGGGAGAGAGACGGCGGGTGGTGGGGGAGGAGAGGGGGAGAGAGGTGGCTGGGGGGAGGGGGAGAGAGATGGCTTGGGGGGGGAGGGAGAAAGAGACGGCTGGGGGCGTGGGGGGGGAGGGAGAAAGAGACGACGGGGGTGGGGGGTGCAAGAGAGGGACAGCGGGGGGGGGGGGGGGGGGGAGAGAGAAAAGGAGGGATTTGGAGTGGCCAATGGGACCGTTGAAGAGGAGGGTCTTGAGGCAGGACTTGAAGGAGGCCAGGGAGGGGCCGAGGTGGAGGGACTGCGGGATGGAGTTCCAGAGGTTGGGGGTACAGTGGTTGAAGGATCGCCTGTGGGGCAGATGGGTCGGGGGACATGGAGCAAGCCAGAGCCTGCTGAGTGGAGGGGGCGGGCAGGTTGATAGGGGGTTAGGAGGTCGTGGATGTGGCGAGCCTATGGAGGGCTTTGAATGTGAGGATCAGTATCTTGAATTGGACCCTCTGGATGTTGGAGAGCCAATGGAGTCAGGCAACGATGGAAGAGATAGAGTCACAAAGCTTGGATCGGTGGAGGACACGGGCCACAGTATTATGAATTATCTGTAATCTGTGGAGGGAGGAATTGGGAAGGCCAATAAGCAGGGCATTGGCATAGTCAAGCCAGGATGTAATGAAGGCATGAATGAGGGTTTCAGCAGATAAGGGGTAATGGCAGAGTCAGGCAATATTGCGGAGGTGAGGGAAGGCAGAGCGGGTCATGGCTTGGATGTGGGGCAGGAAAGACAGTTGAGGATCGAACAAGACATCTGGGTTCTTGACTGGCTGGAGAGGTCGAGTGAGCAACCATGAAGGTTGATGCTGCCAGTGCCTGATGTGTGAAGGCGCTGGCCCGAGCCAATCAGGAGGGCCTCTGTCTTGTTTTTATTCAACTGTAGAAAGTTAGCTCTCATCCGGAACTTGATGTCTGTCAGGACAGTAGTGGTCCTGGAGTCGAGTGTAGAGGCGGAATGATACAGTTGGGTGTCATCCGCATACATGTAGAAGTTAACCCCATGTTTATGGCTGTTGTCACCAAGGAGGGGCATGTAGATGTTAAATAGTATGGGGCAAGGTCAGAGCCCTGTAGGTCACCACAGGTGACAGTGCAGGCGCTGGAAGAGAAGCCGTTGGTAGCGACAAAGTGGAGACGATGGGAAAGGTAAGAGTCGAACCAGGCGAGGGCAGGTCCTCGGAGATTGATCTGGGAGGAGAGCTGGTGTAGGAGGATGGAGTAGTGAACAGTGACAAAGGCAGAGAGGTCGAGGAGGACAAGGAGGTAGAGAGAGCCCTGATCACAGATGTTTAGACTATCATTAGAGACTTTGACCAGGGCTGTCTCTGTACTATGGGCAGCACGGAAGCCGGATTGCAAGGGTTCGAAAAGCAAATGGAAAGAGAGAAACGCAGCAGGAAAGCTTGCCAACCCGAGCTCTCAATGGCAAGCTGGGCAGCTTTAACTGGTTAGACTGCAGCAGAACCAAAACGCATTCTGGGATCCCTAGCCTTTGACTTTTGCCAAACTGTTTCTAGAATTAGATCAGCTGGATGTATCCCTCCAGGGAGAGCGTGTGTATTCTGTTCCAATAAATATCTCAAGACTTTTCACATGTTGGTGGAATGCATGGAATTTTTGGATTGGATGCTCTTAAGCAAAATATTGGGTTTCTGAATATATCAGACACTTGGCTGAACCCAAAAAAAACACTGTTGCCACTTTCAGCAACAAGAGGGAAAAGTCATGTATTTAGTTAATCTGATTAGCTGCCACAAGGGTCTTAGCCTTAGGTTGAACTATACTGTGTTTGCAGATCCAAGTGGGAGCTGAATAAACAATACAGTACTTGTTTTAGCCCAAACCTTTTCCTATCAGCAAGTGTATAATTGGAATTAAAGTCATCTTAGATACCATGGATTGCATTTTGCTCTGCTTCTTACAGTTTTAATGAATGTTGAGTGAGTACATCTGCTCAGAATGTATTTCTGTTGATTAACAGACTGTGGTTTGTAACCAACCAATCAACTCCATTTGCTTTTCAATAAAATGTTACTCCGATGAAATAATGAAAAATAAATAAATCTGTACAATGAATAAAAATGGAAGGTCACAGAATATCCCTGTTCCTAATTTATGTTATCTGCCTTTTTTATTTCCTTTCTTGGTTTCCTTCATTTTTCATCCTCCTCCCGATAAAATCCAACTCATTCAAATCTCTGCCGCCCGCATACTCACCCGCACCAAGCTTCGCTCCCCCATTACCCCAGTCCTTGCCAGACTTCACTTGTTCCCTATCCCAGAGATGATCGACTTCAAGATCCTCACCCTTATCTTCAAATCCCTCCACTCCTCTGCACCTCCCTACCTCTCTGACCTCTCTCCTCAAACCAGTTCCCGTTGCCTTCGCTCCACCGGGTCTGGCCTCCTACATGTTCCCCGAATCCTCCACTCCACCCTCGGCAGCCGTGCCTTCAGCCACTATGCCCCAAGGTTCTGGAATTCCCTTCCTCGCTGCCTTCAACTCGCCCCCTCTTTTCTCAGCTTCAGGTCCCAGCTGAAGATCTTTCTCTTCGACCGTGCCTTTGGTCACCTTTCTACCCCTGCCCCTGGCTTGGTCCCGGGATCCGCTGTTGTGAAGCGCTCTGAGACGCCATCCGGCGTGGAGGGTGCTATATAAATCAAAGTTGTTGTTATCTTCCATTACAATATGTCTCTGCATTATCCCTAAGAAGTGTTCATTTTTTCTCTGCAGCATCATTGCCTCCTCCCTATAATTTCCAAAACAAGAACAAGCTTCTTCACTGTCAATTTCTATTGTGCGGATTGGCAAATGTGAGTCCAGTTGTTAATGATGGGCTGTCAACTCTATTTGTTGCATTGCCAAAGTCCAACCACTGGAAGCAATGAAACATTTCTTGTCTTAGGCTTGAAATGAACAGAGCTGCAGTTATCTTTTTAAACAATGACACAAAAATAGGCAAGAAAAGCAATACTGGACACAATTAATTAATGTCATGCCAGATATTTATAAGAATTATCAACCATCATTTTAAGGTAAAACACTAACACTTTAAATTGTGAGAGTATCACCATCTAGTGATATTGACATAAGAACATCCGTAGAAAATAATTACTAATATCAAGATATCCAATTCTGAGTGTTCATGGAATTCAGTAATTATAATTGCATCAATGTGTTATTACAGCAACAACAACAACAACTTCGATTTATATAGCGCCCTCCACGCCAGATGGCGTCTCAGAGCGTTTCCCAATAGCGGATCCCGGGACTGAGCCAGAGGCAGGGGCAGAAAGGTGACCAAAGGCGCGGTCAAAGAGAAAGGTCTTCAGCTGGGACCTGAAACTGAGAAAAGAGGGTGCAAGGTGAAGATAGTGAGGAAGGGAATTCCAGAGCCTCGGGGCGTAGTGGCTGAAGGCACGGCCGCCGAGGGTGGAGCGGAGGATTTGGGGGACATGGAGGAGGCTGGACCCAGTGGAGCAAAGGCAACGGGAGCTGGTTTGAGGAGAGAGGAGGTCAGGTAGGTAGGGGGTTCAGAGGAGTAGAGGGACTTGAAGACAAGGGTGAGGATCTTGAAGTCGATCCTCTCAGGGACAGGGAGCCAGTGAAGTCTGGCAAGGACTGGGGTAATGGGGGAGCGAAGCTAGAAACGGGTGAGAATGCGGGCGGCAGAGTTTTGGATTAGCTGGATTTTGTGGATTGTGATGGAGGGGAGACCGGAGAGGAGGGCGTTGCAATAGTCCAGCCGAGAGGTGACAAAGGCATGGACCGGGATTTCAGCAGCTTTTGGGGTGAGGTATTGCCGGAGACGGGCGATCCGTCAGAGGTGGAAGAAGGCGGTGCTGGTAAGGGACTGGATGTGGGGGAGGAAGGACAGTTGGGGGTTGAACCTGATGCCCAGGTTGCGCACGGGTTCGGAGAGTTTCAGGGGGAGACCGGGAAGATGGATGAGGTGAGAGCCGTGTGAATGGAGACATTGACGAGAGCCAAAGAGTATGGCCTCCGTCTTGTCAACATTCAGCTGCAAGAAATTTGCACTCATCCAGCTCCTGATGTCTGACAGGCAGGCTGACAAAACATCAGGAGACTGAGGGTTGCAAAGTGAAGTGGAGAAATAGAATTGGGTGTCATCCGCGTACATGTGGAAGTATGTGCCATGTGTGCGGATGACATCCCCAACAAGAGCAAATAGATGAGGAAAAGGAGGGGACCAAGGATGGATCCCTGGGGTGCCCCACAGGTAACTGAGGAAAAGCCGTTTGTGGAGATCTACTGCTGGTGGTTTGTGAGGTAGGACTCGAACCAGGCGAGTGAGGTCCCACTGAGGTAGATGACGGAGGACAGGCGGTGGAGGAAGATGGTGTGGTCGACTGTGTCGAACGCAGCGGACAGGTTTAGGAGGATAAGGAGTCAAAGGGAGCCCTGGTCGCAGATAGAGAGGATGTTTTTATTACTGAAAAAGAAAGTAAATTTGGGCATGTGTTATTTCTATTGATTTCTTCCACCTGCACAAGTTGATCTGCTTTATTATACACACTTCAGCCTGACTCAGTTGGTAGCATTCTCACCAATGAGTCAGAATGTTGTGGACCTGAGCCCTGCATGATGGCTTTGAACTCACAGTCTAAAATTATATTCCAATACAGTGTTGGATTATTGGAGGTGCGGTCCTTCAGATGAGATATTAAACCGAGACTATCTGCCTGTTTGGGTGGATGTGAAAGTTCCCTTGGCACAATTCAAAAAGTTTAATTTCTTAGCCAACAATCTCCCACATAAAAATGGTCATTCCCATCAGGCCTGTTTGTGGGACATTGCTGTGTATATATTGGCTGCTATGCTTGCATACGAAACACAGTCACTGCAATCACAGTGAATATGTGAAGCATTTTAAACACCATCCTGATGTGAAAGGTACTATACCAAATGCAAGGATTGTTATTTTTGATGAAGGTCTTCAATTCTCCAACAGAATTTCTACCAAAAGCCATGTGTTATCCATAATTCTAGTACTCAAGACCAGGCAATGAGAACCAGTACATCAGAAAGTTTCATGACGTAGCTCCTGGCTACTTGAAAAGAAATGAGTAAAGAAAAACCATAGTCAATTGGTGGATTGCTTTCCTGGCGTAATAATCCCTTCAAAAAAATAATAATTGTTCACTCAATCCACAACTATGGGTCACTGCTGTATGCAATTGGCTGTCGTGTTTCTCCCACAAAATACACAGTCACTACACTTAATAGTATATCCTGTGAAGCATTTTGAGATGTCTCATCGACTTGATAAGCACTATATCAAGGGCAACGTTAGTATAATTATTACAATAGGAACACCGTGGCCCTCTATCAGTAAAAGAACCACAGAATTTTCCACTATTTTCATTTAATGTGTGCAGCAGAATCATACAGCATTGTTCAGGTATCAGTCAGCTCGTGATTGGTACAATCTGACCCTTGTGTGCTTTGTATCTGGGGGATTTTGTTGAAATGAATATTTCAGCTTTCCAACAGGATATCAGAATCAATCTTTCATTTTAAGCAGCATCTGGAATTGCATTATAAATGAACCATAATTTCCCTGTCTGATCGTCTTGGTACTAAGTGAAGTACTAAAGTATTTTAAACAGCCATTTAGTATCTGTCATGCTAGATGTACCCAGCTGACAGCATGTATTGAACTAACTCAGCTCCATGGAAACCCCCCTTACCTCCTTCTCTTGTTAAAGAGAAAGTTGGTGTATTTAAATACATTCTTCTGCAGCTCTTCTCTGATAATCAAGTGTGGTGTCCATGTCCAGGCTGCCTGTTTGAGTTGGAAGGAAAGAGTTCTAGTTGGTCTGTGCACTTTGGCAATGAATAACAGCTGCATTTTCTACCCAGTATGGGCCTTTGTGACTCTCGGGGATAACGCTCCTCCTGCTCTTTACTCCACCTTTTAATTATTGGTTTAATTGCTGATTTTCCACTTGACCAGTCATGGTTAATGCCTGCAATTAATTTCAAGTACAAAATGCAATTTCTACAAAGTGAATTTCATACACAAACACAAATCTCCAGTGAGTGCAAACGGTGCGAAACCTAGACCTCGATTGCACTAGACCTTGCCGTTACAGTAAGAATGTATCCATGTCCTAACTAAACTAACCCGTTGAATGCGCAGGAAATTCATACAGTGAGCAATTCGGGTATTGGAGATGCTTAACAGCTACCAACACCATTTACACTGCAGCACTATATCAACTGTAATAATAATAATCCTTGCATTTGATATAGCACACCTTGTCACGTCGATGAGATGTCTCAAAGCATTTCACAGGATATAGTATATAGTGCAGTGACCGTATTCCGTGGGCGAAACAAAAGTTCTATGCATCCCACCTACACAAATTCAGCAGGTACTGTATTCCCAGAGTTCACTCATCTGTGTCACCGATTGTGGTAACCTATTTCATGCTTTGATTTCTAATAATAAACTAATTTGTGTAGGAAGCACGAAGCCAATGTGTTCACTCTTTCTTGTTGAAGAGGACAGTTGGGTCCTATGTTGGTAGAGGTGTGACCAGCTGTGTGTTTATTTTCCTGATGCCATGAACCCAGTGCAGCGTTTGTTTTTGTTTAACATGAATTAGATGTACGTGCAGATCATTCTATGTGATGGTAAACTGGCGAAAGAAATGGATAACAGAATTAACCAAGTTGGATCTGCAGCCACTCACTTATATACTCACCTCCCCCCCACCCCCATCCCACCCCACCCCACCTTCCACTTTCTCCCCCTACCCCCCAACCCCCGATTTAGTGAATTCATTTTTTAAAACAACAAAAAATCTTCTTAATATATTAGGGATCATATCCTGTACATAAAAACAAAATTTCAGATTCCCTGAAATAATCTACTGACTGTCCAAAGACACATCCATAAATTTACTGCTGTGCACCATCACCAGTCACATTAATATTTCACATTTACCGATCCAGGGCACCAGTCTATCCTGAATCCTGCTGACAAAGGCCCTTTATGTGACATGAGTTCCTAGAAGACAGCGTGAAAAGGAAGTTGAAAATAATTGAAACCCAAATACTGACTGCTGTTTTCTTCCCTCTGGAGACTAACAAAGCACCAATTCTTAGACAAAACACAAAATACTACAGATGCTGGAAATCTGAAACAAAAGCAGAAGTTGCTGGGAAAATTCAGCAGGTCAGGCAGCATCCATGGACAAAGGGAAGCGAGTCAATGTTTCGGGTCCACGACCCTTCGTCAGAACTCAAATTCTTAGATGCTGGTTTAGGATTACTGTGTTCAAATGTTTTAAACAACAGATGTTTTTTTGAATATGAATTCAGAAATGTACAGGAAAGCTTTATCTGTTTGATCCCAAAGTTAGGAAGACATTAGGGGAGTGATTTTCATTGGGTTTAAAAAGTATTTTATATTTCTCTGTATTTAGAAACATCCATATTTATTTATATTTATTACAATTAATATTTAATTAATCTATATAAATGGCCTCAACTTGGGGACTACACTGAGTACAAGATTAGATTATACTATTCTGGGAAAAGTAGTAAACAGCGAGGAGGATAGTAGCAAGAGGATATAGACAGACTGGTAAAATGGGCAAACACGTGGCAGATGAAGTTTAAAGTGGATAAATGCGAAATAATGCATTTTGGGAGGAAGAATGAGGAGAGGCAGCATAAACTGGAATACAGAATCTTAAATGGGGTAAAGGAATAGAGAGACCTGGAGATTCATATAAGTAAATCTTTGAAGGTGGCAAGACAGGTAGCTAAAACAAAAGGGAAACAAAGCATCTAAAACTGGGGTTCAGTGTCAAGATCAAGGATCAGCCTTTTCAAACAGAGATGAGGGAACATTTCTTCACTCAGAGCAAAGTGAATTCATGGAATTCTCTACCCCAGAAGGCTGTAGATGCTCAGTCCTTGAACATATTCAAGACGGAAATTGATAGATTCCTAAAGGATAGAGCCAGCACGATGGGCCGAATAGCCTCCTGTACTGTATAATTCTATGATTCTAATGATTTAGAAGCCTTGGGTCTTGTCAATCTGTGCCTAATGCTTTTCTAGAATTAGGTAAACAAGATGTGTCCCTCCAGGGAGAGAGACATATTCCATTCCAACAATCTATCTCTGGAATTGCAATGTGTAGGTGGGATGCATGGAATCTCAGCTTCCTTGGATACTTTTAAGCACGGTGACGGGTTTCTGCGTGTGTCAGACACCTGGCTGACCAAAAAAAAACTGAATTTGCCAAATTGTTTATTTCAGTCTCAACTTTTAAGTGAATTTTCTATATCCCTTAAAAGAACTTGCAGAAAACTACCTTGAATAATGCTCCAAAATGCTAAAAATGTAACCAAGTCATTTTCTCCCCCTTCGTATCTTAAATTCTTGAATATCTTCTGTCATCAAAATAAGTAAATGTGAACAATAAAACTCTCAGATTTTTTTTCTATCAATTTCTTAAGCGGAAAATTAAAATACCAACCCCAAGAAACAGTATGACATTCCAATTTGTTGTTGAGACCGAAAACTAAAATTGTACACTTTTGACATGTAATGGATTTTCTAAGTGCAATATTAAGGGTAAGAATAAATGTTCAATAGACGTGTTTCTCAGCCGCAGCAGCACCATGATTGAATCTGAAACAGTTATAGATGTTACCCGAAGATTCTTCCCTGTGCTAGCCCCATACATTCAATCATTTGAAATGGAAATCTTGCCTTCACAGGCAGACTGCACCAAGAGGTCAAATGAACAAGACCAGCCTTTCTTTGAAAACGTTTTGCCAGAAGAGAAATTGTGGGTTATACTGTACTTAGAATTCATGCTTTTAACTGCAAAAATAATAATAATGATCCTTGTATTTGATATAGTGCTCTTCACGTCTTCTCGACGTCTCAAAGCATTTCACAAAATATACTGTAAAGTGAATTGAATTGTGGGCGAAACACGGCAGCCAATTGCGCACAGCAGTATCCCACAAACAGTCGTGGATTGAAAATACGGTACCAATGTTATTATTGGGGGTTTTTGGAGGGATTATTATTGGACGTGTGGGGTAAGGAAACTTGTCCAAAGTTTCGCCCTGGCCTGCCTGGATTCGAACACAGGTCTCACGCTTGTAAGGCGAGTGCTCTAACCACTGAGCATATAGGACTCCAGTAGGACCAGTTTGAAACATAATTTCATATTTGTTGAAATATTTATTTCTATATTTGTGAAGTAAAATCCATTGATATTATTTTCACCTGGGTTGATTTATTCCATCTGGCAGAGCGTCCAGAATTAGGCAAATGTTGTTTTTCTTGGCCTCTATTGTCATAAAGGAAACACTCCCTTGTCTTTTCAAATAGTGCTATGGAATATTTTAGGCAGACAGGACCTCGATTTAGAATCTCATCAGAGTGTCAGCCTCCATTGTGAGTGCAAAGCACCAAATCGTGCCTCTCACATGGGCAAAATCTGTCAAAAGGCAAACCTGTCAGCCAAGGCCTGCACATTCAGGAACATCTAATCCTGAACAAGTTTGTTGAATAAGTTTCAGTAAATATAATGCAAAATCAAAGTGTTAATTGATCCAGAAGTTCAGAGGGTACCACCAAGTGATTAGCTTAGTTTCACGCCGGTGATCCCTCATCTGCAAACAATGAGAAGGTGTTGTGCACTTCCTCCCATCGGAAAAGATGGAATCAGGCTTTGCATCTTCTGGGGACCATTCTCATTAACATTAGGGAGTGTGTCACAGCTTTCAGCCACAGATGGTTCAATGCTTGTGGTATGAGGAGAAATAGGAAATGGCACTAGAAATATTCATAAATATTCGCAAGAAGGCTGGTAAAATTAAAATTAAGTGCAAAGTTCCACAAAACCTCTACAGATTTTATTACAATGTCGATAATGTTCTTTGAAATCTATTCATCTAATGTGATAGGATTTTCATCTGATTCTGATTAATAACTACTCTTTGAGGTGTCAGCCTGGCTCAGTTGGTAGCAGTCTTGCCTCTAATTCAGAAGGTAGCATGTCCAAGATTCACATCTCGACTTTCAAATCACATATTTAGAATGACTCCAATGCATTACTGGGAGTTTACTGCATTGTTGAAGAGGTTCTAACAGCGCTTCCCAGAATACGCTGTAAAGTGAATTAACTGTATATTTTACGGGTGAAATTATTAAATGTTGTCAAATAATTGGTTGTGCAGCAAAAAACAGTCACCTGGGCAAACCAGCGTCTTCAATGAAGAGACATTTGTTTCATTGAGGCACATCTCACAACAAAAAAAGTGTTCAAAACAACAGTGGTTTCCTGCATTCTGCGCATGTGGCAAAGGACGGCAGCACTTCCTATAAACGGTATAGCTGGGTTATATGATATGCTTTGTTATAAGGCGGCTGTGAGTTTGGGATGTATAACCTGATATTTCTTATCAAAAAATCCAAATTATGCACAGAAATCTGTCAGTTTCTTTCACTGTCCTTCTACTGCAGCTCCTCTCACAGTGCAAGTGCTCTCTGCTCTCAGTGGCTTCAATTGGATTCAATATGCGATTTTTCAAAACAATTTAATTACATACAATTCAAACAGATTTGGATTTTATTGCAATGCTTACGAAAATTGTCTAGAACTTCCAATTGCAACAAATCATGAAAAACAATTGGTTCAAATAAAGCTTTAGACATAACCCCAACCCCCTCCCCTCTGTTCATGTAATATTAAAAGCCTATTATTATGAGATTTGAAAAAAAAGTGGTTCTACCCGTATCATTTTATTCTCCATAACCAGCGAATTCCTGGTTAAATCATTTCAAAATACACGCTCAGAAGTGCGTTATTTGGCGGAGCATCAGAAAGCTGCCTGCCATCAAGTCAGTCAGTGCTGTGCAATTATAGTTTTCCCTGCCATTAACTGCTCTGTCCACTTGCAGATGCTGCAGTTCAGTGTGGAACGGGAAGAAGAGCTGAATGATAATTAGATGTCAAAACTAATTATCATGATTATGAGCTTTTAATAGCCACAGGGAGTTGGTCCAGATCACAATCGTGACATGAATTTTCCTTTTTTAGAAATGCATGGTTAAAAATGTAAACTTTGCAAGGAATAGATTAAACACTGTGTCAAGTGATATATTGTTTGCCCCTCCTCCCCCCTCCCTCACCCCCCATCCCCCCAAATATCTGATTATTCCTTGTTCTGCCCTTACACATAGTTTCTGCCACTCGTCTGCTTCCAGTGTGACAAAATCAGGCCTTTAGATTTCTGGATGGGATGTCGTAACTTTGCTTTTTGACTGATCAGAAGGAAGCATGACTGAGCCAGGAAACAGATCACGCCAGCTTTTGTTCCTTGCCTCCAAGACAGAATAGTTATGGTGCTTCATTAGTGGTAGAGCAAACAAGTGGAAAATCTCTGCTGATTTTGAGATAAGTGGTTGAGTGACAGACTGAATTGCAAAATAAAGCCTTGTTGTTTCCTTTGCCTGACCAGACCACAGTAGAATCATAGAATGTTACAGCACAGAAACAGGCCATTGGGCCATCAAGTGTGCTGTATATGACCTGATCTAACCTCATTCTTCTGCTCAATGCCATCACGCATTAATATCCCTTGTAAAAAAAAGTACCACGGTAATGGTAGTGGTACTTTTTTACAAGGGATTCTCCTGCAAGCATCCAATTCCCTTTGTTTTTAATTGCAGACTTTGATTCAACAACAACACAATGTAAATTTGCTTTTTAATGAGTGTGATGGATTCCGATCAATACCTAAAAAGCACTCACCTACAAAAATATAGTCACCAAACATTACAGTAACATCATGTGAAATGAAATTTATTAGAGTTTCCAGGCAACATGTTTCGTTACCATTTAACTTGCTGCATCATAGCATTAATATGTATTTCATGCTGTTAGAACATGTTCAGCAAATGAAGTAGGGGGTCAGTCCCCCAACTCCCTTCCCACTGACCCCCTATCTCCCTCCACACACACACATAACCCCCCTACACACACACACAGCACCCCCCCACACACACACATACGGAGACCCCTACACACACATACGGAGACCCCTACACACACACACAGCCCTCTCCACACACACACCGCACCCCTATACACACAGCCCCCCCTACACACATATAGTGACCCCAGCTTCCCCTACCCCACACATACCCTCCCCCACCCCCCCACCATGTCCTTTAAGTTCAGTGGTTAGAGCACTCACCTAACAAGCGACAGACCTAACAAGCGCCTTGGGATGTCCTCTCGACGTGAAAGGCGCTATATAAATGTAAGTTTTGTTTGTTTGTTGTTTGACCTGTGTTCAAATCCAGGCAGGTCAGGGCAAGACCTTGGGCAAGTTACCTTATTCACAAACACACACACACACATGCCTAATAATAATCCTTAAAAAAAACACAATCATAAATTGGTCATTTCAATCCACCACTGTTTGTGGGACACTGCTGTGCGCAATCGGCTGCTGCCTTTTGCCTTTTGCCCACAAAGTCAATTCACTTTACAGTATATTCTGTGAAGCACTATGAGAAGTCTAGAAGACGTGAAAAGCGCTATATCAAGTGCAAAGGATTATTATTATCTACCCCAAAGCTCAGTTGGATGGAGTAACATAATTGGAATTCAATTTAGAAATAACTCATCTTGTGGATCTTGAAATAAATATTCTTTGCGATCTAAAACGCTCTGCAAATCAGCCACATGATAATCTAAAAATGAGGTTATTCTCAATACCTTTGGACTGAAACAGTTCACTTTTTAAAAAATCAACTTGAGGAGAAAGGAATCTAAGTGGTTATTACACCTGGATAGTGTAAGAAGATGTAATTCCATTATTATTGTGTGGTATCACTTATTGTTGGGCTTAGAAATTGCAGTTAAATTTATAGTTTTCCTGACAGTCATTTATATATATGTGTATAAACCGAGTAGCTAAAATCTGAGGCCCCAGTACAGACCCCTTGGGGGACACCATTTGCCACGTCCCACCAATCAGAGAACATCCCTTTTATCCCTATCCTCTGTTTCCTGTTACCCAACCAATTACCAATCGGTTATCTCCGATTCCATGTGCTTTCATTTTTTCTAACTGAAAAGAGAAGGGTGTTTCTTCGGGTGTCCTGGCCAACAATCCTGTAGATTATAAATTGATCATTCACTTGTGGGACATTGTGTGTAAATTAACACCAACACTCACCTAAAAACCTAATTTGGCTGCCGGGTTTTCGCCCACAAATATACAGTTAATTTTCCTATTTTCCTTCCCCAAACTCTGTGAAGCGCTTTGGGACGTCGATAAGACATGGAAAGCGCTATATAAACTTAAGGATTACTTACTTACTTACTAAAACTGTATACTCACTTAGTCATTAGACTCTGGGAAGCACCCTGAGTCATTATAGCATGATAAAGCACAGATTATTATTATTATTCTCCTTGGGGAAAATAATAATAAAAATCATTAAGAAAGTCCTGCAGAATCAATCACAGTGACACAAAGGGTCTGATGTAAAATAATGTAGGACTTTCAGGGACATCATTATAATTCCCTATAACAATGAAACAGTGATCTTGGAGGTAAGTGATCTGCCACGTTTAGTTTACACTGAAGCGTTTTGCAAGAAGAAGCTAAATGTAATTGTAATGATGTTTATTGAACAAGTGTTTATACCCAATTTGTAGGTTTTATGAGTAGCAGATCACTTTATCATTAGAGTTCCATTAAAGAATCAATATCCTGAAACCAATGTGATGGATCAGCCTTTAGGTTTTGTACTGTATAGCTTTTGTGATCTGCTGTACAAAGATGCTATCTGTAATGTTATTTAATCCACAAAACGCAACATAGATTAACTCAAATCTTCAATGCAAACTTTACAATTCAACTTCTTTCAAATCAACCTATTTTATCTGCCATCTTCTTTCCCACTCACCTAGCCTGTCTATATCCCTTTGCATTCTTTTTGTGTCAGTCTCACAGCTTACTCTCCCTCCTAGCTACATATGATCTGCGAATTTAGATAAATTAAGTTCTATTTCCTCATTTAAATCATTGATATATACTGTAAATAGTTGAGGCCCAAACACTGATCTTTGTGGCACTCCACTAGTCACATCCTGCCAAACTGAGAAGGATCAGTTTATCCTTACTCTCTGTTTTCTCTGATAGCCACTCTCCAATCCATGCTAATATATTACCTTTAATTCCATGGGCCCTAATCTTATGTGTGGCACCTTGTTGAATACTTTCTGAAAATCCCAATACACTACATCTACTGTTCCCCCCTATCTAATCTGTGTGTTACATCCTCAATAAACTCGAAAAGATTTGTTAAACATATTTCCCTTTCGTAAAGCCGTGTTGACTCTGATTAGAAATCTATAAGATTCTTAAGGAGCATGACAGTGCAGACAGTGTGAGACAGTTTTCCCTGGTTGGAGAATAATAATAATAATAATCCTTGCATTTGAACAGAGTTGAGGAAACATTTCTTCACCTGGAGGGTAGTGAATGTATGGAATTCTCTCCCCCCGAAGGATGTGGATGCTCAGTCCTTGAACATATTCAAGACTGAGATTGATAGATTTCTAAAGGATAGAGGGATTAAGGGAAATGGGGATAGGGTGAGTGAATGGAATTAGGTTAGAAGATCAGCCATGACCTTATGATGGGGCAGGCTCGAGGGGCCGAATGGCCTACTCCTGCTCCTATTTCTTATGTTCTTATTTTCTGACCAGAAAAGTATTTTTCATGGTGCACAGAAGTATGTTGATTCAATAAACAGGTTACTATTACTGCTATAGGGAAAATATTTGAATAACTGAAGACATCTCAACATTATTACAGTTATTCATTGTTTTTAATTTAAGTGGAATTCATTATCTATTTGAAATAGTGCCTTTACAATCAAGTAGATGCCCCTTATTTACCTTGCCCACTCTTTTAACAACAATTTCATTTTAGATTTTAATTTATTTTAATGAATGGAAAGCAATGTGTTACTTATATAAACTTGTGATAAATTGAGAATACAGTGCAAGCTTTTTTTTAAAATTGTTAACCCGATTTACATACTTATTCACTCTTTTTCTTTGTAAGTTACTGTTGAGCGATTCAGTGTGCATCTTTTAATTGAACCCCAGAGATGGTATCTGAATACTCAAGTTCTGTAATTGTACATCAAGGGAGGGAGTGTGCTTTTCTACTGCAACAGCCTCCAAAAGCAGATACTCAGTGAGGTTAGAGTCAACCACTGCCATTAAAGCAGTAATGGTTGCATTGAGTGCAAGCTTTGGTGATCTGTGGATAAGCTTTTGAATCTTGTTGGTGTGAGGTAACTTACCCATGAATAACCTGATCTTTCTGATATTGAATCTCTTTAAAGGTGATTCTGGCAGTATAAACTGATTGTGTCATGGCATTTGGTAGCAGCCATCCCTGTTATTGTTATGGATGGAAACCTTACCATTCAATACTTGGAGGGGATGCAACACATAATGAATTGGTTGCGGTTGCACAGGTTGCATTGTCTTGAGTCTCTATTTCATTGACTTTAGAAGGTTGAGAGGTGAGTTGATTGAGGTTATTGAAATAATAAAAGGATTTGATAGAGGTACATACAAATAAACTATTTCATCTGATGGGGAAATTTAGAATAAGGGGGCATAATCATAAAATTAGAGCTAGGCCATTTTGGAGTGAAACTAGGAAGCAGCTTTTCACGCAAAGGGTAGTGGAAATCTATAACTCTCTACTCCATCCACATCTTCAAGACTGAGGTGGGTAGATGTTTTGTTAGGTCAGAGTATCAAGGGATATGGGGTAAGGGCGGGTAATTTCCCTTTCCTCCCTTTCCTCTTGAAGGTCCTAGAATGAGTCGTTGTTTCCCAGCTTCACTGCTTTTTCTACCACCACTCCCTTCAGGAACCCCTCCAATTGGGTTTCTGTGCAGCCCACAGCACAGAAATAGCTCTGATCAAAATGACAACCAGGGCTTCCTCTGCCTCCTCATCCCCCTTGACCTTTCTGCTGCCTCCAACATCATTGACCACTCTATCCTCAACCACTGTCTTTCCTCTCACCTCAACCTTCATGGTTCTGCCCTTGATGGTTCTGCCTGTACCTCTCACATTGCTTCAACTTCATCTTCAAAAAGAATTTATCCTCTAGTCACCGCACCTTTACATGTAGAGTTGCTCAGGGCTCCGTCCTTGGTCCCCTCCTCTGCAACATTTATATGCTCCCTCTTCATAGAATCATACAATTATACAGCACAGAATAAAGCCATGTGTCCCATCGTGATGTGCTGGCTCTTTAAAAAGAGCTGTTCAAATCAATCCCACTACCCGCTCCCTCCCCATAGCCCTGCAAACCTGAACTCCCAAAATAACTATCTATTTCTCTCTTAAAAGTTAATATTGAATTGGCTTCCACCCCTCTTTCAAGCAATACATTCGAGATCTGAAAAATTTGCTGCATGAAAAAATGCCTTCTCACCTCCCCTGTTTCTTTTAACGACTATTTAAAATTGGCGGTGTTGTGTTACCAATCCACTCACCAGTGGAAATAGTTTCTCCTTGTTCACCCTGTCGAAACCCCTCGTACTTTTCAAAACTTCTATTGAGACTCCTCTTAACCTTCTCTGCTCCAGGGAGAATACAACAACAAACTTACAGTTGAAAAGCACCTTTCACATCAGGAGAACGTCTCAAGGCGGTGGGGAATCCTAGCTTCTCTAGCCACTCCTCATAACTGAACTCCCTCATTCCTGGTATCATCCTGATTTATCTCCTTTGCACCTTGCCTTGACATCCCTCCTAAAGTATGGTGCACAGAATTGTCTTACCTACAAAGATTTACTGAAACCCCATGAAATCCCAGGTTTCTCTGTTCCTTCACCCCTTTTAAGATTCTACCATCTGCTTATACTATTTCTCCTTTCTTCCTCCCAAATAGCATCACTTTGAAAGTTGTCCACATTAAATGCATTGTTCTACATGTCTGCCCATTTTACCAGTCTGTCTCTGTCCTCTAACAGTTGGCTACTATCCTCCTCACTGTTTACCATGTTTTCCAGCTTTGTAGCATTTGCAAACGTGGAAATCATACTCTGTATACCCAAGTCCAGGCCATTTATATAGACCAAAATAGTAGTGGTCCCAAGTACTGACCCCTGGGGGCTACCACTGCACACTTTCCTCCAATCAGAAAAACAGCCATTCACCACTCTCTGCTTTCTGTCTCCCAGTCAGTTCTGTATTCATGCTGTCCCTTTAATACCCCAAATAAGTGCCATGAACTGCTTTGCCTTCCCATACCTCCTCAACATTGCCGGCTCCGCCACTGTCTCACACCACTGCCAAACTTCTCATATATAACTTTCTACAGTTGAATGTCAACAAGACCGAGGCCCTACTGATTGGCTCATGCCAGCGCCTTCTTGCATCAGGTGCTGGCTGCATCAACCTCCATGGTTGCATACTCAACCTCACCAAGCCAGTCAGGAACTTAGATGTCTTGTTCGACCCTCAACTGTCTTTCCTCCCCACATTCAAGCAATGACTCGCTCTGCCTTTCTCCATCTCCGCATCATTTCCTGACTCTGCCATTACCTCACCCCTAAAGCCACTGAAACCCTCATCCACGCCTTCATTACATCCTGGCTCGACTATTCAAATGCCTTGCTGGTCAGCCTTCCCAATTCCTCCCTCCACAGGCTGCAGATAATCCAGAACTCTGCGGCCCATGTCCTCTATCGTTCCAAACTCTGTGACCCCCATCTCCCCCATCCTTGCCCGACTCCATTGGCTCCAGAGGATCCAATTCGAGAGCCTGGTCCTCACATTTAAAGCCCTCCACAACCTCACACCACCCTACATCCATGACCTCCTATCCCCTTACCAACCTGCCTCCCCTTCCATTCAGCAGGCTCTGGTCTGCTGCACGTCCCCCGACTCACCTGCCCAACCATTGGCAGGCGAGCATTCAGTCACTCTGCCCCCAACCTCTGGAACTACATCCCAAAGTCCATCCACCTTGCCCCCTCCCGGGCCTCTTTCAAATCTCGCCTCAATCTTCGACGGGTCCCTCGACAACTCTTCCCCCCACCCCACCACCACCACCACCACCTGTCCTCATCTCGGATCTGAAACAGTATCTGTCTAGCACTTTGGGACGTGCTCCTGACATGAAAGGCGCGATACAAATTTTGTTTTTGTTGTTGCTTATGCATTCATAATGTCCAGGCTTGACATTATGCATTCATAATGTCCAGGCCCAATGTCAACATGACGGAGGCCCTCCTGATTAGCTCGTGCCAGCACCTCCGCACCTCAGGTGCTGGCAACATCAGCATTCAAGGCTGCACTCTCCACCTCTCGAAGCCAGTCAGGAATCTGTGCGTCTTGTTTGACCCCAAACTGTCCTTCCTCCCGCGAATCCGCGCCATTCCCTAGATCGAATTCAAGACCCTCGTCCTCACTTTCAAGGCTGCTCATGACCTTGCCCATGCCTATTTGAAGCGTTCTGAGACGCCGTCCTGCATGGAGGGCGCTATATAAATCAAAGTTGTTATTGTTGTTATCTCTCTGACCTGCTGTCTCCTTATCAGCCTGTCCATCCCCTCCATTCAGTAGCTCTGGGCTACACGTCCCCCGACCAAACCGCCCTTGCATCGGTGGCCGGGCTTTCAGCCTCTTTGCTCCCACACTGTGGAACTCCATCCACAATCCCTTTGCCTCACTTTCTCTCTTTCCTCCTTCAAGGCCTGTCTCAAGACCTTTCTCTTCGACCGTGCCTTCTGCTCCCTTCTTAACTGTATCCCTCTCATTCTACTTTCCTTCTCCCTACCCCAACCCCTCCCCACTGCTTGGGTCCCGACCTAACTGTTCAGTGCCTCGGAACGTCCTCTTGACGTGAAAGGCACTGTATAAATGTAATTTTTTTTTGTTGTTGTATGCAAAACTCCCTGCTTGTCGGCCTTCCCAACTACTTCCTCCAAAGGCTGTAGGTCATCCAGATCTCTGCAGCCTGTGTCATCTCCCACACTAGGCTCCGTGACCTATCATCCCCATCCTGGCCAGACTCCACTGGCTTCCAATCACACAGATTACCATTCAATTACCATTTCCATTACCATTCAAGATCCTGGTCCACACCTTCAAAGCCCTCTATGGCCTCGCTCCCCACAACCTCTGCGAATTCATAACCCCCTACCAACCTGTCCGGTTCCTCCACTCATAGGGCTCCGACCTGCTTCTTGTCCCCTGCCTTGCCCACCCCACCATTGGTGGGTGGGCCTTCAGCTACTCAGCCCCTACCATCTGAACTCCATCCCGCAGTCCCTAAACCTTGCCTCACCTTTTGCCTCCTTCAAGATCCACATCAAGGCCCTCCTCTTTCACCTTACTCTCAATCAACCTTCTTCTCCCCCTGCCCTCCATGTTCTCCAATCCCGACCCTCAGCTTGGGTCTGAAATACTGTCTGTCCAGTGACTTGAGATGTCCCCCTGATGTGAACAACACTACACAAGTGTAATTTTGTTGTTGTTGTAATTGTTGTTGATTAGCATTATGAACAGAAGTGTTGTTGTAATTGGAGTTGAGGTACAAATTACCCATCACAGAATGGTGGAATAGTCTCGAGGGGCTGAATGGCCTACTGCTTTTTCTGTTTCTATGGTTACTCGAGGAAGTGCTGCATGAATTCCTTCTACAACTGTGGCGATTTGTAACACCGTGACTTCAACAGTATGATAGTCAGATTCGGTTATATCACAGGTCCGTATGTAACATGAATAACATAGGCACATTTGTCTTCTGATGATAATTGTCTGGCTTCCTGTAGATCCCATATAAGTATAGCCATCCTCTCAGCATTAGAGGCAACCAAGCAACCATTTGAAACACTCATGAGCGTGACCACCACAGATCAGTATGGTCAGCTGGGTCTCATTTTATGAACCCAAACTACCACATTAAATTGGGGTTTGATCTATACATGTCTATGTATATCTCAATATAAAACTAGATTGACAGAGGTCCCTTTACCTCATATTATTGTGCCCAGGTTTTCATGAATTTTCTGGTAATCAGTTCTTAAGTGTATCAAATATACTGCATTCTCCATAATGTGCTATAATTTAAAAATTCTCTTACGAGTTTTTCTCCTCCTAAAATCGATACTGAACTACATTGACTCCATTGACTCTTTTGCAACACAGGTGATGCTCATTTGAATGAAGCTGTGCTTACTAATGTGTGTAGATGCACTGCAAACAAGTTAACCAAATATTACCATATTATATTGATTTACAGCTTCCATCCCCAGTAAACTTCATTATAAACAGAATACTGTATTATATTAAATGTTGTCCTTCTCCAGTCCGTAATCGTAGCTTCCCCATTTGCTGATAAATCCTAGGTATGTGTGCTCTGATCATTGGTATGTGTGCTCTGATCCATAGTTAATGATGGCTGTTCCAAATTACTGTTGCAATGTGACTTGGGACACTTGCATGAGAAATTTAAATTTGTTGGGACCCAGAACCTGAAAATTTGGCTGAAAGTTTCCTGATAAAGTGCCTATCAATGATTTAGTGCACCAATTCACCAAACCAATTTATTTCTGACATTAATAACCTTTGTCTTCACATTTGCCCAATGTAAAAATCAATTAAAGCCATAGATAAAGCCAGTGTTAATTCACCTTATTAGCTGCATGAATAACAAATTATCTATGAGCACGATCTCTTGACACTCCAGCCCTGTGGAAAGAACCCAGCTTTGTCACTAGAGGAATGTCAGACCAAATGTGAGAAATTGAACTATTACTGGAGACAAATTATTCTATTAATTATGAACAAAGAAAGGGATAGGTACATAATCAGACTAATTCAAAATGCACCTGCTGGTCATAATGTGTGGTTGAAATCCAATTAACAATCAAATCTACTTCTGCTTACGTCCGCCCGATGTGAAAGGCGCTCTAGAAATGTTCTGGAAATGTTGTTGTTTATTAAAGGGTGAATGTTGGGAAAGGTGTAGATTGTACAATTTTAATAGGGAGCTAGGCGGGTGTATCAGGCAGCTGTGAAACTGAGATGTTATATAGATTGATCAGTGAACAAAGATAAGGTTGCATTAGACTGCATCGATTACGAAGTAAGGTCAGAATGGAAATAAGGAATTGGGTCACATTTTATGTAGAGTTGTGGGGCCATTGTGTAGCTTGTTTATTGATGGTAGGGAACGGCAATGTGGGAATTTCCCGATATGGATATATCGGTTGGCTCATATCGAGATATACCGAAATATTGATATTTTCAGTTTTTTCGTACTGCGCTTGCGCGCGCATTTTGGGTGCGTGCGCATTCTGGGCGCGCGCGCATTCGGGGCCTATCTTCTCAGGAGGTAAATATCTTTCTCTCTCTGTGTCTCTCACTCTCTCCATCTCTGTGTTTTTCTGTCTGTGTCTCTCTATGTCTCTCTCCCTCTCTCCTCTCTCACATCCCCCCCATCTCTATCTATCTGTATATTATCACATCCACCCCGTCTCTCTCCCCCACCACCCCTCCAGCCGTCTCTCTCTCCCTCCCCCCCCAGCCATCTCTCTCCCCCTTCCCCCAGCCGTCTCTCTCCCCCTCTCCTCCCCCCCCCCCCGCCGTCTCTCTCTCCCTCCCCCCCCAGCCGTCTCTCTCCCCCTCCCCCCAGCCGTCTCTCTCCCCCTCTCCTCACCCCCCCCCCCGCCGTCTCTCTCTCTCCCTCCCCCCAGCCGTCTCTCTCCCCCCCCCCCCAGCCGTCTCTCTCCCCCCCAGCCATCTCTCTCCCCCTCTCCCCCAGCCATCTCTCTCCCCCTCTCCCCCAGCCATCTCTCTCCCCCTCTCCCCCCCAGCCATCTCTCTCCCCCTCTCCCCCCCAGCCGTCTCTCTCCCCCTCTACCCCCCTCAGCCGTCTCTCTTCCCTCTCCCCTCCCAGCCGTCTATCTCCCCTCTCCCCTCCCAGCCGTCTATCTCCCCTCTCCCCTCCCAGCCGTCTATCTCCCCTCTCCCCTCCCAGCCGTCTATCTCCCCTCTCCCCTCCCAGCCGTCTATCTCCCCTCTCCCCTCCCAGCCGTCTATCTCCCCTCTCCCCTCCCAGCCGTCTATCTCCCCTCTCCCCTCCCAGCCGTCTATCTCCCCTCTCCCCTCCCAGCCGTCTATCTCCCCTCTCCCCTCCCAGCCGTCTATCTCCCCTCTCCCCTCCCAGCCGTCTATCTCCCCTCTCCCCTCCCAGCCGTCTATCTCCCCCTCCCCCCAGCCATCTCTCTCCCCCTCTCCTCCTCCCCCCAGCCATCTCTCTCCCCCACTCCCCCCCCCAGCCGTCTATCTCCCCCTCCCCCCAGCCGTCTCTCTCCCCCTCTCCCCCCCACAGCCGTCTATCTCCCCCTCACCCCCCCCCCCCAGCCGTCTCTCTCCCCCTCACCGCCCCCCACCCACAGCCGTCTCTCTCCCCCCACCCCTTGCATACCTGTATATTGTATTCGAGGACTATGAATACAAGATGGCGGCTTTGCACCTCGGTCTGTGTATAGAGATGAGCATTCTGGGTCTTGTAGTTGATTGTGCTCGCATCCCGATTTTTTACCTCGATATATCGTTTTTCGATATATCAATATTTTTAAAATGTCTATATCGGCATATCGATATGAAAATCATATCGGGTTTTAGCGATATATCGATATATCACCGTTCCCTAATTGATGGTATACATCAGTGTCTTTGAGGAAAGCCTGAACTGAAATGCTAACATACTGGCATTAAAATATATTGGTTCCCGTACCCACCATTTGGAATTATAACATTGGAAAACTTACTTGGTAGTGATGAGCAGCAATACTGTTCAAATATATCTTGTGCAGATAATAAACCAAGTAATCACTAATTAAAATGCCTGAACTCTGAGCAGGAAGCTATGCTGTTAATGTACATGCTTCAAGATTTAATACAGCTCTTCAAAGATTGACAAAAGCTATAATCACCAAGCACTACAGAAGAATCACTGCCTGCACTTTGATCTGTACTGTTTGTTCTTTCCCAGTTTGCGGTACTGTGGTCCCTTGAAAGCAGTCATTCTTTTGGCAACTCAGTTATCTAAAATTTTGTGGCATGGCTTCGGAAATGAACATGCATATTTGATGCAGAATAAATTACACACACCTGGGTGAAATGTCAAAAATCGAATCAAACAGTACATATAGCGCTTGTGAACGAAAGCTGCTTCATATGCAGCAAAGTACGCAATTTATTTGCAATTTTTATGCTGCCAAAAAAACACTTTGCAACATGCCACTGTCATTGCAGACAGCAGTAGGCGCACAATGCATCCTTGTTGTGTTTCATGAACTTTCCAGGCTGTCCTGAGCTTTGTGGTTTCTGAAAAGTCTGCCCACTTTTTACAGACTGCAATTCCTCCAGTAAGATTGCAGCCGTTCTTGTCTAATGTGACTATTCTACCCTCAACAAACACAGCCGAGGCAGCTCCCTGATTGGTATAATATCTCTTTCTCTCCCAGCATTGATTTTCCTTTGCTCCACATTCATTTCTAAAGTGCAACCAGGAGCTTACTGTAAGCGGAGAGCTTTTTTTTGGAACCTTTAGTTTTAGCATGTGCCAGAACCTACCTGTTTGTCGAGTTAAATTGGATTATATTTTTTTCTGTAAATGTGTATGGTGATATTTGCTCCGGTAAGTAAAAAAAGAGAATTATGCCTTGCATGCCTTGTTGAATATTTTTTATGATGTGTTTGGAAAAAAAACAGTGCTGTCATTAGATTTGTATTTGCATTGAATACAAATTGTGTTTAGAAATTAGGGATTATTTGCTGTTGGCATGAAAATTACTCTCTTTTGTATCATTTTCTTGGGGTTACATTTGTGCTGCTCTATAATACTTTTTCAAAACCATCTATTTTATTTTAAATGCAATATTATGTAATAAGGAATAAGCTGTAGCTGACTACAAAGGCTACAGGTGATTTTTAAATTAGTGCCTTTTTTTGGAGAAGGGAGACATTGAAATTAGTTTTTAGTTTTTGCTTCTTTAATTCGGGTGATTATTGCTTTAAAAGTAAGATTCCCTGGTATAAAAAGTGAACAGATTAAGATCATCTACCTGTAAACTGCTAAGAAAAAAATCTACTGTGGTTTATAATCTCAGAAGCTCCAATAATTTTTTTCCAAGTGCGTTTAAATCCATCATGAAACAATGCCGTGCCTTGCAAATACATCTAACTGGTAGCAAGTCACATTAACAGTTAGTACAATGAATGCCTCTGCTATATACTTTAGAGCTCCCTTTGTCTATGTTTGTGAACTCGATTTATACAGAGCTTCAAGGAATGTGCACTATTTGGGGGAAAATAATCAAACTTAAATAAAGTATTGTGAATTATTCAAGTGACAGTTTATTTGTGTTGCAATGTTTTCTCTATAAATTATGCAAAACTTGAAAGCAATTGGAAATCTTTTTAATATATTGTTTTTCATGGACGCACCATTAACGCAACACAAAAAGATTGGATAAAATAGTTTAAAAAAACAATAGAAAAAGGAAAGCACATTTCATTTTTAACTCGGTGTTATTTTCAGTTTACCAATGTTGTAAAGAGTAACTTGCATACTTTAGGGAGTTTGTGCATAAAATGTATTTGTATTAATTCAATAGAAGATATATGTACCATTTTCACAGAAAGATGCTGTTTTGTATTCCCTTGAATTGTATTCAACAAGAAATCATTGGTGATAAAGCCAATACTGAAACTGTTGGCTGATAGGTATAATATACTGCAGAAATAAATGATCAGAAACACTATCTTTTCGACATTCAATTTGATATAGAGTTATTTGCGTTGTGAATTATTGCTCATCAGTTCTTTTTATTTTCGACACATTGAAAAATACGAAGATTTTTATCATTTTCGATAATGGGCCTGGGCCCCAGAGGGAATTTGTTTACGATTATCTGTTCTGACTGGTTCACTTTATGTGATACCATTATAAATAATGCACTTAAAGTGATTTAACAACCACAGAGGTTAGTACTATACAGCTGCATTAATAGTATCCTTGCACTATTTTGTATTTTAACACTCTGGGATTCCCAAGACTTTGCTCTTGCCATCCTGTGCTTAATACTCCCCGGAATAAAGTAAGCAGGATACATCCCTCCAGGGAGAGAATGTGCGTTCCATTCCAACAATCTATCTCTGGAGTTTCCATGTGTCAATGTGGGAAGCATGGAAATCTCAGTTTTGTTTGGATTCTCTTAAGCCTGGTGATGGGTATCCGCATGTATCAGACACCCATCTGAACCCCACCCAAAAATAAAACACTGGCATTTTTATGAAATTTAATTCAAGGAACTGATGATTATTATGTTATTCTATAATAATAACATATTTTTCCTTTCACGATATTAAATTTAGTTAACCACTTGATTAGATTGTTATCCGCAGGAGCTTGTATTGATAACTTAATTGCAGCCTTTCCAGCACTTGCCCTGTTTGAGAATTCTGTATCAATCACTGGACAATCAAGGTGCAGAAGCTTAGGGAGACTAAAAATAATTAGGCTCACTTTTTCAATCTGAGAGGATGTGAGTCTAACATTGGGGCTGTGTGAGATTGCAGAGGTAGAGAGGGGCAAGCATGCTTTTAAGGTAAGCATGAGGATTGGGAATGATCTGAATGTGGAGTCCAGTGTGGAGGAGGGTTCAAGATGCAGAAGCTTGTGGAAATTATAACAATAAGGCTTACTTTTGGAATTCACATTAGGAGGACATCCCAAAGCACTTCACGTGATTTGCTGTGAATTTGAGTCACTGTCTATTTGTGGGCAAACTTAGCAGCCAATTTGCGCACAGATTGTCCCCCAAAGAGCCTTGAAGTGACCAATTTTATTTGAGCAATTATTAGCCAGGAGAAACTCGGGTCTCTTTTTGAATAGGACCATGGGATCTTTAATATTCACTTGAACACGAAGACAGGACCTCAATTCAAGTCTCATCCAAAATACTGCAACTTCGACAATGCAACATCCCTTAATACTGCATTGGAGTGTCATTTTAGATTATATCAATCCAAGTCCTGATATGGGGCTTGAACTAATAACCTTCTGACTTACAGGTGAGAGTGTTACCACTGAGCAAGTCTAACACACACGAAGTTGAGCAAGAAGAGCATTTGAAATATCTAATCTTGAGACAATGAAGGAATGGATGGGACTTTTGGCTCATTTGGGTGAAATAAGGATGGGAATGGGTAATGTTCTTTGCACTTCTATTGCAAATTCTATTTGTCAAAGATTAGGTTTGGAAGCAAGCTAAAGATCAAACAAAATACAGTAAAAGCCCATTTATCTGTGACCCGTAACTTCCGTATAACTGGCCCCTCAAAAAAAGTCCCCATTTGATTAACCGGATCTTATCTGGCACAATCGCATTTTTTTCCCCTCATATCAAAATTTCCGAATACTGCTACTGTGCCTGAAGGTGGCGCTGCCGTTTTTTTCCCTCACAGAGTACAGGACGATTACCTCTGAATGCTGCCGATAGGTAGTCCACTTTCAGGTTTGAGAGAGAATCAGGGAGAGAGAGAGGGTGGGGGAGAGAAGGGAAAGATTGGGGGGGAGAAAGAGAGGGAAAGAGCGGGGAGGAGAGAAAGAGAGGGAAAGGGGGGAAGAAAGAGGGAAAGGGGGTGGGGGAAAGAGAGAGGGTGGGGGAAGAGAAAGAGAGAAGAGTGGGAAGGGGAGAGAGAGGTGGGGGAGGGGAGAGAGAGGGAGTGGGGAGTGAGTTGATTAATTTAGATAGAAAATGAGAGGAGTGGAGGGGAGTTGGGTTTGGAGCCATTGAGATGCCAGCTTGACTGAGTGTGTGTGTGTGTGTGTGTGTGAAAGAGAGAAAGAAAAAAACAAAAGTACTCCTTTGATTGTGTGCTGTGTTTATAGACTGTAATCGATATTTATTGCGTTATTGATAAGGATCCATATATTCTGTTATTATTTAGTCTATTATTAATATGGTATGTTTAAAAAAACTTAGATTAATAATTTTTTAAAAATTGTGTTGGATTTTCGACAGCTGGCCATCCAAATATCCGGTTTAACCGGCATTGGCCAGGTCCCGAGAGTGCCAGATAAATGGGCTTTTACTGTACCAAGATTGTGTAAGATCTTGGTTAGCCAAAGTGAACAACCAGGGAGTTTGATAGGAGATTGAAGCCAGTGTCAATAAAATAACTTCAGTTTTGTTGGTGATCAATTGAAGGAAGTTAAAGCTCATCCAAATCTTAATGTCTGATAGGCAATTGGTTTGTTTGAACCTGGTTTTGGGTTTGAGTGCATTACTGATCTTGTGGGACCTTTAATGAGCTGAAGTGTTTCCTTCTTCTTTATTTTCTTCATAGTATTGCTGAAAGGAAAGGTTGCTCAATATGGGGGACAGGATTCTTATTTCAGGATTCTTAATTCAAACACTACGCTTTTAGCATATGACAGCTGTCAACGTGGCTCATTTTGTTGCATTCTCACCTGAATCTAAAGATTGTGGGTTAACATTCCATGTTAGGGACTTCGAGCTTACAGTCTAAACAATAAGGCAACAATTTGGCCTGGAGATCCCAGTTATTTTCTTCTTTTCTGTAACCCATGCAAATATTAAGAGCTGACTGCTGCTGGTTAACATGTGGAGTCCTGTAGCTCAGTGGTTAAGGCACTCGCCTTAGAAGCAAAAGGCCTGGTTTCGATTCCAGGCAGGGCAAAACCTTGGGCAAGTTTCCTTACTCCACACACCTGATAATAATCTCTCAATTTTTTAAAGTCATATCAATCCCCGACTATTTGTGGGACACTGCTGTGCGCAACTGGCTGCCGTGTTTCGCCCACAAATATATAGTCAATTCACTTTATAGTGTATTCTGTGGAGTGCTTTGAGACGTCAGAAAGATGTGAAAAGCGTTATATCAAATGCGAGGATTATTATTAATACATCTACCAGCTCAGGCTAAACCTTCCAGGTCTGTATGGTTCAATACACCAATCAATTTTTAAGGAACTGCGCTCAATATCCCATTAAGTCTCCTCAAGCATTAGAAAGTTGATCAGCAGTCGTGAGACCAGCAATACGCCAGGTTATTGGTATTGTGTTTACCGCACATTTGTAATGTTCTTGCGATCTTTTCTCGGTTACTTGGGTTACAGTGCCTCAGTTATGAATATTCCTAAGTAGTGTCTGTGAGATCAAGGTAATATTCATTGCACAAAGCATCACAGTGTGTACTTTTCCTAACTGTATATTTTATGGTAAAATTTTACTTGTATTTATATGGAAGATTTCCAGTAACACTAAGGATATATTTTCAGCTGCATTTTCAGTCTGAGCACACCAGACCCACTTTACAAGCAGCTCATGGAATCAAATAAAATTCTGTAAAAGCTGAATACTGTATATCATTGAACTTTTTCTCACCTTTTCTCACCTGCTATCTAATGCTCAAAATTGATCAGTTTAATACCTCATTGGCTGCTAACTGTCTTTTTAGTTGTCTGAATTGAAACACCTTTTTGCACGAAACACCTTTTCCATCCAAACAAAACAATTTCTTCTAGTGATGTATATCCCCACACCTTAATGCTACACACAATTTCACTATATTTTCAAGAGATAGAATGGCAACTTCAAACCACATTACAACTATTTTGTTCATGTTGATATGTTCAAAAATAAATATTTTAAAGCTCAATTGGTACACAGTATTTGGCAATTACTGTATTTCAGTTAGGAACAGTTTGGGTTTGTGCTACCTGTGTGATTTTACAAACAAATGGCATTAATAATACACTTTAGTCTGGATTCCAGTAGAGACATTTGAATATTATGGGAAGCACTGACTAACCTGGCTAGTTCTAAGTTTTAAGCTTTTTTCTGCCACAAACCAGAGTAAAGCCAGAGTCCATAGATTATTTCAAAAGGGAGATTCTTGAGGAGGAGCAATGTTAATGGGAATGGAGAAGGAGCAGAACTGTGGGCTCCTGTGGAGAAAAATGTATCGACAATATGGCCTGTTTTTATGCTGTAACATTTTATGGTTGCTTCTGCAGACTCAAATTTTCAATGCCACACTGAGTTCAGCAATTTAAAGCATTTAGGAGTATATCTCCTTTCTGGTCCTTGGTACATGGTTAGTCTATTCTAGACTAACCCTATTTGCAGTCACACATGTGCAGTTATGTGCAGAATGGCAGATCTGACTTGCGAAAGTGGAGTGCAGTAAAACAACAAATGTTTTGAAGACTAATAATGAAGAAATTAATGAAGTTTGGAAATAACTAACCAAGACTTGAGCCTTGTTGATTGAGGAGTTAGGAGAAGAGTAACTCTTTACAGAGTTCAGTAAAAGCTTTGTTATCCAGCACCCTCGGGACCTGCCTGGTGCCGCTTAATCAAATATGCCGGATATTCGAGCGGCAAGTTGCCGAAAATCCCCCACAAAAAATGAACTTATTTTAAAACATACCATATTAATAATAGACTAAATAATAATAGAATATTGTATGGATATTTACCAATAAAGCATTCCAGCACAGTCGGTAAAATGATCGGTAAAATAAAAATTCCAACGTTCGGTAAGTTTAATAAGTGCGCTTGCAAATGCATTGCACGCAAACTTACTGAACGTTGGACAAAGTGAGCTTACCGGGAGTGTGCCGGATGGCTCCACTATGAGATCCGGTTGCTGGAATGGTGAATTGTATTGGGAGATACCGGTTGGTTGAGCGTTCCGGTTGGTTTGGTGCTGGATAACCAAGCTTTTACTGTATCTAGTTTCTGCCCTGCTCTTGTAACCATGGTGTTGACCTGACTGGTCCAGTTTTGTTTTGTGTCAATGCTGACCCTCAGGATATTGATGATGGGGATTTAGGAGTTAGTTCAGTTTTTTTTGGGTGGAGATTGACATTGCCTGGAGTTTATCTGGTGCAAAAGTGTCAGTAACTATCTAAGTAACTAAGATTGAAGAAACTATTCAGGATGGATTCACCTCATTACTTCCTTAATGATAGCACCAGCAAGTAGTTTATGTTCCAGGCTGCTGTAAGGTCTGATTTCATCATGTATTTCCTCCTTGATTCCCTTGGCACCAACCCTTATGCTATGAAATGTATGTTGCCGGTGACAACCTGAATCATGCAATTTCATTCATCAACTGCCTCGGCAACACATCTGCTCCCGAAGACTTCACTTAGGACATCACCGCTGCTTTGGAATTTAGATGATTTGTTGCTCTATTAGACGGATTTCATATTGATTGGATAGTGATAATGAAAGGTCCAATTCCTTCATTATCCTCACTCTGTGGAGAAAATAACCTCCAATGATAGAAACAGTGGCTCTGTGGGATAAGCACTCACCTAAGGTAGTTCATGCTGCGTTCAACACCTTGTTCCATAAAATCCTGGATGGATTTGTGGCTCACAAACAGAATTTAAAGGCAACCTGATTGAATGTTGCTTGAAACATGATTGTCCCTGAACTAATGGGACCTTGGGAAAGTCTTATTGAAGAAGGTGATTTGCCAAGAATGAATAATGGGAGGTGATAGTGTTTGAGAAGTAATGTTTTATTAACCTTTGGGGGAAAGGGGGAAGTTTTCTGTATCTTACCTCAGGAGATGAGATGAGTTAGGTAGAATTCACTATGGAACTGTATTTTATGTGACACATGGAAGGAATACATTTTCTGACTTGAATAGTCTTCTATGTTTTTTTTAATAGCTCAGAAATGGTCTGTTCATGTTTGCACTATATTTGACAGCAATTCCCGGTGAAATGATTTGGGATGGTATTGACAATAATGATTTGGGATGGTATTGACAATAATCCTTGATAGAGCACTTTTCTTGTCTTCTGGGTGTTTCAAAGTGCTTCACAAAATAGACTGTAAAGTGAATTGACTGTATATTTGTGGTCAAACCGTGGCACCCAATTGCGCAGAGCAGCGTCCCTCAATCAGTCAAACAGTTGTGGATTGAGTGACCAATTCAATATATTTTTCTTGATGGATTATTATCAGGCATGTGGAGTAAGGAAACTCTGCCAAGGTTTCGCCCTGCCAGGAATCGAACCCAGGCCTCTTGCTTGTGAGGCGAGTGCTCTAATCACCGAGCTACAGGACTTTTTATCAAATGCCATGCTTATTACGATATCTTATCATTAGAACATAAGAACATAAGCATAAGGAGCAGGAGTAGGCCATTCAGCCCCTCGGGCCTGTCCTGCCATTCAATAAGATTAAGGCTGATGTTCTAATCTAACTCCACCTGCCCTCCTTATCCCCATATCCATTAATCCCTTTATCCATGAAATCTATCAATCTCAGTCTTAAATATGTTCAAGAACTGAGCATTTACAGCCTTTTGGGGTAGGGAATTCCATAAATTCACTACTCTCTGAGTGTTGAAGTGTTTCCTCAACTCTGTGCGAAAAGGCTGACCCCTAATTTTAAGACTGTGACCCCTACTTATAGTTTCTCCATCCAGAGGAAATAGTCTCCCATTTTCTACTCTGTCATGCCCCTTAATAATCTTATAGGTTTCTATACAATCACCTTTAATTCTTCTATATTCTAGAGATTATAGGCCTAGTTGACTCAACCTATCCTCACAGCTCAACCCTCTCATCCCAGGAACCAACCTAGTGAATCTATGCTGTAGAGTATGTCCTTCCTTAATTAAAGAGACCAAAACTGTACACCATATTCTAGGTGAGGTCTCACCAAAGCCTTATACAGTTGCAGCAAGACTTCCTTATTCTTATATTCTAACCCTTTTTAAATGAACATCAATATGCCATTAGCCTTCCTGGTTGCTTGTTGTATCAACATAGAGTAAAATCCAGCACCCTTCGGGGGGTCGACTAATTAATTGTGTCGGATAATCGGGCGACAAGTTGCCGAAAACCCAACACAAAAAATTAACTTATTTTAAAACATACCATATTAATAATAACTAAATAGTAACAGAACAAAGTACGGATACTTACCAATAAAGATTCTAGCACACTAGGTAAAGACCCAGAGTAAGTTTAATAAGTGCACATGCGTGTACAAGGACACTAACACTTTCCCCCTCTAGAAAATAATCTGCTTTCCTGTTTTTAATACCTAAGTGAATACCTTCACGCTTCCCCATATTATATTCCATCTGCCATCTTCTTGCCCACTCACCTATCCTGTCTATATCCCGTTGCATTCTTTGAATTACTATTATCCAGTAATGCCAGATTTGTTCAGATAATAGGGCATCCATCTGATGTGATAGGCATTATACAAGTGTAATGTTGATATTGAATAATCTCAATAACTATCTTGTTTTCATCTTGGATTTAATTCCTTGATTTCTTGCTGGATCAAACTTAAAATTGGTAAGTTATTAAGCAGAATTTGTATTAGCAATAGTTTGTAAATTTATTTGACAATTTAGCACCAAAGCATCTTTGTGACATTGCTTGAGAAATGAAAATGTGGTGAGCCATTTATTATTATTATTATTAATAATAATCAACAATGCTGGAAATCCCAGTTAGGGTCAGTTAGCATCTGAAAGAACAGTTTCACATTTCAAATCCATTATCAGCATTCCTTATTCTGTTTTACATTTGCAGCTCCTCACAATTCTCTTTTGTTTACACTGAAGTAGTTGTAACCAGGCAGCAGCAGCACCTATAACATGAAATTCAGCAAATAATAATAATAATAATCCTTGCATTTGATATAGTGCTTTCCACATTTTATCAACATCTCAAAGCGCTTCACAGAATATACTGTAAAGTGAATTGACTGTATATATTTGTGGGCTAATCGCTGCAGCCAATTGCGCACAGCAGTGTCCCACACACAGTCATGGATTGAAATGACCAATTTTATTCTTGTGGGTTTTTTTTTGGAGGGATTATTATTAGGCATGTGGAGTAAGGAAACTTGCCCAAGGTTTCGCCCTGACCTGCCTGGATTCGAACACAGATCTCCCCAGTTTGATCTCCCCAGCTTGCAAGACAAGTGCTCTAACCACTGAGCCACAGGAGCTCCACTATCAAAGCTGGAGATAGTGGCAAAATGTTACATTCAGCAGAAGAATCAACGTGATTAATGGACTAAACATTTCTGTAGCTCTCAGCATTCTAACATATTACAGTACCTTGAAAAATAACATACAGTATGATTCAAAGTTGTTGAAGTAATAAAGAAGGAAATGGTAGATTTTCCACTCAGTAGACCTTCGCAGTTTATGACATTTAATGCAATTGCAGCACTTGAAAATAGATCTGTAAATGCCAAATCTTGGATATGGTACTGCTGACACTCTCAAACTCCACTGAGACACTGACTGCACAGAAGTCAACTTCAAGATTGGGAAGCAAACCTGGCCAATAAATTGCAGAATTGTAGCCAATATAAAGTGCCTTCTTTTTTATACTGTATTAAAGAAACTTGTCTCCATCTTTGAAAATCACTGGTGGTAACTGGTAGATAGAAAAAAAAATGCAATTTATAGGATTTCAACATACTGTATATGTTGTTTTACGGAGTAGAAAATTCTAAAAGAAAATTAAGAATAGGAAGAGTAGAAAAAATCCGGAAGAGAAAATAGTAGCACAAAATGTCACCAGTGTGAGAAGAGGAGAAGGATTGATACGGTTATCTACACTGTACAGTACTGTATTTAAAATTGTGCTTTTTGTATTTTAGTGAATTAGAAATCATATTGCAACAATAGAGCTGTCCTAAAATGGTGCATGAATTCAAAATGTACAAACTTGGGCAGTCTGTAGATAGAAGAGATTCCTTAGACCAGATAGCAGCCTAATTATTACATGTCCAGCAAGAAAGATTCAAGATTAAAGATAAAGGATATTTATTATTTGTATTTTTGTCTCTACTTTTTACCTTTAGTAAGCTATTTTTAGACAGAAGAACTAATTCGATAAGAATTAGAAATAATTACCAAGCATCATTATAATTAATAGCTGTGTATTATCTACTCTATTAAATGTTGCAGTTGAAAAGAGATAAAACAAATTAACAATGAGTGAAGTACAGTAGTCCTTAGGGCTTTATTAATATGCAGAAACACAACCACAAAATGGAAGTTTACAATCAGTTACACTGCAATCGGTAAGTATGACATTGTCACGTGTTTGGTCAATATTTAAAAAAACAGAAACATTACAAATCATTGATCTTCTTATTCGTAGTTCTTAGTAATGGCCTTTAACTAGTTTTTTTCATGTACTAACCTTGATAACCCCCCAAAATTAATGAATTGGATGCATTATTTTATTGCAACACAATTGTTTACTTGGCCTTAGGATATTGCAAGAAAAATAGATGAATACATGAAGAGATCAAAGTAATGATGGCATCATTTTGTAGTCCTTTACTGTGTATCTAACTGCCAAGATACTCACGGAGCTGAACAGACAGAAAAGAAGATTAGCAAAAATAGACCTCTGCTTGTCTATGTAGTTCCTTTGTTTTAAATCTTGATATTAAATATGCCTTGGGATATGCCAGCGCCTTGGGACGTCCTTCTGAAAGGCGCTATACAAGTGTGATTTTTGGTTCTTGTTAAATCTGTGAATCCTAAATTGTTCTTTGAAGATGACACAAAAAACGAGTAATTTAAACCTTTATTTTGCCATGAGGGAATACCCTTAAGTCATGAACGATAACCTGTTTTATTGGATTGAGGAGTTCAGTTGGTTCTGTTCGAAGTGTAATTCATGAATAAGTGTGTTACATCAAATCGTTCAAATGTATCTTGGAAAATATATGAGATTCCAAAACTTTCTCATTATTTGACCCTTACTGATCGCCAACAAGCGAGTGGAGGCAGTAGGAAGATAATGGAGGAGGAATAGTAAAAGCTAAAGAGACTCACAAAAACAAATCTATAAGAATCTGGTCAGTCACGCAGCAACATTAACCGATTGCATTTAAATAGCGTCTTTCAGATCCATAGGATCTCCCAAGGCGCTGGGTGGTGAAGGGTATGGACCTGAAACGTATCTGCCCAATACTCTGGAACTCAATCCCACAGTCCCCTCACCTCGCTTCCTCCCTTGTCTCCTTGAAGGTCAGTCTCAAGATCCTCCTCTTCGATTGTGCCTTCTGCCGTCCTCCCACCTCTCTCCCTCCCCCACCCCCTAGCCTGCCCCTCCCCCCTTGCTCGGTCCTGACCTGACTTTTAGCGCCTTGGGACCTCCTCCCGACATGAAAGGCACTCTATAAATCTAATTTTGTTGTTCTTGTTGTTGTTATGTCACAAAGGCTGTATAAAATCCATTTTTCTTTGCCAAATGCAATTGGAACCATACCCAAAAGGACACTCCTAGAGTCTTGTCAAACCCATATGAGCAGTATGAACAATGGTTTAAAAAAAACCAATGTCCTGGCCTCACCTCCTGGCCCATTCCTTGCAACTTGTTCCATTCATTAATTCTCATATAGTACACCAACTCCTCAATTAATGTTGGGGATGTGTTCTTGAAAAATGCGATTTTAACTGAAACGACGCATAATGAAACCCAATTTACCATAGTCGTATGATATAAATAGGGGTTACATTCCCGCGGTACATTTCTTGCCTAAATATTCTTACACAAATATTAAATAAAGAGCAAAACAACACTACTACTATTGAGAATTGAAATAAGTGTTTAATAAGTACCAATCGATCAATTAAATAATAATACAACAACGAGAAAGCTTATTGGAAATGGTTGATACGCTAGTAGGCAGTAAAGGACTACAAAATGATGCCATCGTTGCTTTGATCTCTTCATGTATTCATCTATTTTTCTTGCATTGTATTATTATTCTTGCTTGTAGCAGTTGCACCAGACTGGTGTGGCCAACAGTATAATAACGAGTAGCAGTTGAAGCCATCCTGTTGGCGGCTGAGCTGCGTTCCCCACACAGCAGATCGCTAGTACGTGGTTGCGCACGTGGTTTGCACACATTTTTTCTGAACTTTACAACGCTTCTTGTAAAATTATCACATTTTGTGATTATTTCATCAACAACGTATAATCGAAATAACGGATAACAGGTCGATGAATACCGAGGGGTTCCAGTAGTCATTGCATTTCATATTGAGCCCTCTCACGTTTCGAGAGGTCTCAAAGTGCTTCACAGAACATACTGTAAAGCAAACACAAAATACTACAGATGCTGGGAATCTGAAACAAAAACAAAAGTTGCTGGGGAAATTAAGCAGGTCAGGCAGCATCCATGGAGAAAGGAAAAGGAATCAACGTTTCAGGTCTTCAACCCTTCATCAGGACTGGGGCTTGTTTGGAGGGAGAGGTTTTTTAAGAACGTTAAAGGGGGGAGAGGCAGGACGCGGAAGGCAAAGGAGATGAAGAAGACAAAGGAAAAGAAAAAAAGAGTGTATTGATTGATGGGTTGAATATGTGTTAACGGTTTCAATGGGAGAAACAGCAGGGGGTGGGTTTTAACAAAACTGGGGAGAAGAAGTGTTTAGCAGTGATAAAATAAACAAAACACCAGAGAGGCAGGGGGTGTCTAGAGTTATGATTGTGATGGGGTGAGTGGGGTGGGTGGGGGAGACTCCTATGGCCTGAAATGGCTGAAATCGATGTTGAGACCAGCCAGCTGTAGTATCCCTAGTAGAAACATGAGGTGCTGTTCCTCAAGCTTTACAGTGACTTTTATTTTTGTTTTTGTTTCATACTGTAAAGTGAATTGACTGTATATTTTGTGAGCGAACTGCAGGAGCCAATTGCACACCACAGTGTCCCACAAACAGGAGAGGATTCAGTAACCAATTTATTCTTGTTTATTTATTCTTATTATTATTACCCTGAGAGAAGTGATCTGCCAATCAACTAACAACCAGGTTCCTACTTATTGCTGGGTAAATAGCTTATCAAATATGAAACTTGCCCAACGTTTCACCCAGCTGGGAATCGAAACCAGGTCTTCTCACTTGGGAGGCGAGTGCACTAACCACTAAGCTACAGGAATTTATCCTCTGAGCAATTTCCAATTGCAATCATTTCCTGAAATTCCCTATGCAACCCCACACGTACGTCCTCTTGTTCTATTATTCTGAGAACAGAATAAAATCAACCTATGCATGTTCCGGTTTAATTTGACAGTGCAACAATCTGTTGTCCTTAGAGTAGATGAGATAATTTTGTTAGTGTTATGCAGAGCAATCCATTAGAATTGGACTCCACATAGTTAATTTGTTACTTAAAAGATGGTCATTAATGGAGCTATCGTTGCCAGTTGAATACAGCAGAGAATTAACTCATGTAATTCTGTACTTGTAAAATTCCAATTTCTAATGGGAAAGTAGCATATTTGGATCATTTGGTTTGCTTTCCTGAAAATTTTATACTGAAAATTCCAGGATCATCGCAGGAATCTTACAATGTGTGTGAATGCCAGCAAAATGCATTGTTTACTGAACTATTGGCACTTAGTTTACTGATACTGGTATAGTGCTTGGATGGAAGGTATCAATTTAAACTGATTATCTGCCTTACAGATTTTTACAGAACATATTGGATCATTAATCTAGCTATGCAGCATGAGGTATGGAGGACTCATTAATGAGACGATATTGGAAAAATATATATTTTTAATTATTTGGCATACTGTAAGTAGGATTTAGCTCCCTGCTGATCACTTCTAAACTAATTTTATACTGACTAAACATTGCTATGTAACATTAACCAGAGGAAACTGTTCCTTAATAAAAACAAATGCATTGTTAGGTACCTTTTAGTGCAGATGAATAGATTTACAAAGCTGTACAAAGAGTGTCCAGCACAGAACCAGGTCACTTGGCCTAACCAACCCATGCCTGTGTTGATGCTCCACAAGAATCATCACCTGACTTAATCCCTTACCCTTCTATTCCTCTCTCGCTCGTGTGAGGATCCAGCTTTCTCTTGAATGCATCCAATTGAATGCAGTGCAACTGTTAACAGTCTAGAAAGGATCGAATGCAGGTACCCCGCCCCAACCGTGTTATTTTCTACCGCTAATTTCACTTCTCCATGGTTGGCTCGCTGCAACAACCCTTGCTAACCACTGCAATGGTTATTGCTTAACCCTTACTTATCCATGGGTTTTAACACTAGCATTTGGCGCCAGGACCCAGTTGCATCAACCAGCCACGATGTCGCTTCGCGCTAGTGTTTAGCGCTAGGACCCAGTTGCGATGTCGCAATCAACCAGCGACGATGTTGCTTCTCTCTTACGATTAAGGGAAATAACATGAATTTATTGTCGCTTCTCTACATCCCCTCCCCTCCGTGTCACCCAACACACAACCTTCTACACATCCCCCCCCCACTCAGTGTCACCCACCACACCACCTTCTCCGTTGATTTCTCTGTCTGTCTGTCTGTGTGTGTGTGTGTGTGTGTAGATCAGTCAGTCAGTCAGACAGCCTGCGGATTGCTGCAGACCCTGGCAGCCAATGCACCCAAACGTACTCCCCCTATCCCCATGTTTCCCATAGGGCCCTGTATTTTCCAACCCTGGTTTTACTAACCGCGGAGATTTTCAGGAACGTATCCCTGGAGGAAAGGAAGACTTTGCAAAGTTGTTGAGATGTAGGAATGGCAATTGATATACACTGGCTGTTTTTTGCAACCATGTGATTGCTATTGCTAAATGTAACCAATAGTTTAATATCAAAGCCTAATGTGAGCAGAGTCATGGTAGTTGGGGTAAAGCTATGAATTGAAAACTACTGAGGCCTTCCCAAAAATTTGAGGACTCATGGATACCTGAGACGACATGTTGATTGTTGGTTAGCACACTAATTGGTTTCATCAAAATATATATATTGCCAAAGAATCATTCATTCTTCATGTCAACTCGAGTCTGTTACATTGAAGAGGCAGGTATAATGTGAAGACACTCCAAGGACCCAACAAATGAATAGGATGCATCACAAGTTAAATTGACCAGAATGTGTTGGAAGTGTCATTTTTTCTTTCTCTCTTGACAGATTTTTGCAATCTTTGCATTTGCAACATGCGGTGGTTACTCAGGAGAACTGAAAGTCAGTGTGGACTGTGCAAACAAGACACAAAGTGACCTGAACATTCAGATAGGATTCTCTTATCCTTTCAGGTATGTTTTTCAATTCACCCTGTGACCTGTATATGATAGTTGAATAACTCTTAGTCTGTTTCTAGGTTCAGTAATATATTGTAAGAAATTTTTGCAGGATGAATACAACAATCTTGTTTCTATAGGTATCATAAATTACCTAGTCAGCATTGAAAAGTCTTCAGGTGTGAGTTAACAGACGAGCTGAATGCATTCTTAAAACAGCCTCTGACAGCACAAACGCCAGAATTCTGGTTATTATTTGACTCTACTACTGCACCAGATTGCCTCAGCAAATATCAAAGATGAATAATATTTCTTCAATACTCCAACCAGAGATTTCGAAAGGGATGCTTGTGTTTATTGACTAAAAATTTATTCGAGACAATTAACTTCTGAACGTTTTTTTGCATTGTTCAGATAAATGCTGCAGACTATAAATAGATTATATCAGAGTATTGCTTAAGGCATCATCAAGTCAATAAATTATTCATCAATGTTTTGAAAGGAACATAAATGTGTGCAGAAATATTAATAGCAAATTGGCAGTGTCGCAAGAAAACTCATAACATTGTGAGCAAATGTTAAAAAAGCATACAGGATACTAGGATTTATAAATAGGGGCATAGAATACAAAAGTCAGGAGGTTATGATGAATATTTATAAAATGCTGGTTAGGCCTCAGTTGGAGACTGTGTTCAATTCTGGGCACCACACTTTAGAAAAGATCTTAAGACATCGGAGAGGGTACAAAGGAGATTTACCATGATGGTACCAGGAATGATACCATCATAACTTTAATTATGAGGAGAGGTTAGCAAAACTAGGATTATTCTCCCTAGATCAGAGAAGATTAAGAAGGGAATTAATAGAGTTTTTCAAGATCATGAGGGGATTTAATAGGTTGAACCAGGAAGCAATGTTTCCACAGGCGTGTGGGTCAGTGGGATTGAGTTGTACGGCTCTTTTCGATGCCGACGCAGACATGATGGGCCAAATGGCCTCCTTCTGTGCTGTATGATTCTATGATCTATGAAAACATCAAACATTAGGAACATAGGGTATAATCCCCAGAGCAGAAGTATCCCTTATAATTACCTTTATTTTAGAATACATTGGCTATTTTGTAGATCTAGACTGCATAAAAAATTCAATTGTTTTTGATTTATGGAGCAGTTTAATAAAATTGAATCTCCTTGATCAAAAGGTAAATTAAAAATTAGCTTGAGCTGACATGAGTATATTGAAGTCAGGTACCAATTGCATTTTAATAGATAAAATATTAAACAATATTTGCACTGAATCAACAGATTAATTTATTCAGAGTCATGATTGCGATTCCGAACATACTCACCAATTTAAGAAAACACATGAGAGCATACACATGCACACATTTAAGTCCCATGTCCTACTTCTACTTAATATTATTCTTTTCCATACAACTGAGAGGCTTTAATAGTCTCTTGACTGAACCTTTATTGAGTGAGGGAAGTAAATGTTATGTTATTACTGTCAGTATTGTCAGGTGAAATGATTTTTTTAGGTTGCATCTTGGTTTGTACCTGTTAAAAAGTAAAAAGTGCTGTTGGTAAATTTACTTTTTAACTGGCATTTATTTGATTAATTTGAATTTGAAGAATAACAGTGCGCAAAAGAAAATCTCCAGTTATTAATGGTCGTAATGTATAATGATATTATTTTTATTTAAGTAGATGATGATTTCTTTATTAATAATTGATTGTTTGTTGGTGTCAATGATTTGCATGTGAAAAACAATAAATCCATGGATTGATTTAGTGTGACTGGCATTTGGTGTGCTGTGAATGGGCTATCCTGTTACTGCGCATGTATGCAATGGCCAGTTTCTGAGCGAAAAATTACCAACTTGAATTCACTGTTGAATTCACTTCCAACCTGGGACATTGTCTTGATATGAAAGGTGCTCTATTAATGTATGCCATCTATGCTCGTCCTCACCTTCAAGGCCTTACACGGCCTTGCCCCTCCCTATTTAACCAATCTACTTTGCCCCTACAAGCCCACGCGGACCCTCCGTTCAACAGGACTTGACCTGCTCCAAGCCCCCCGCCCGAACCGCCCCACCATTGGAGGCCGGGCCTTCAGTTTCTCCGCTCCCACCCTATGGAATGCCATCCCTCAATCCCTCCGTTTCATTTTTTCCCTTTCCTCTTTCAAGGCCGGTTTGAAGACTTTCCTCTTCAATCGTGCCTTTTGTTCCACCCCGAATTTTTCAACCTCCCCTTCGTGTCTCACCCCTTCCCAAACACTCCCCTCCCATCTCGGGTCACACGCCTCCTGTGCAGCGCCTTGGGACGTCCTCCCGACGTGAAAGGCGCTCTATAAATGTAATTTGTTGTTGTTGATGGTAGCTTTGCTATCAAAATGGGAGATTTACTGTATCCATGTACTATATCTATTAATACAATGTTATTGACATCGTCTAATGTCTGCCACCCTACCATCGGCGGCCGGGCTTTCACCCTCTCTGCTTTCACCACTCTTTGGCACTCCGTCCCAAAATCCTTCCCCTTGCTCCCTCCCTTGCTTCCTTCAAGGCCAAACTCAAGTCCCTCCTTTTCCACCTTGTCTTCAGCCCTCCTACCTCTCTGACCTCCCTCATCCCAACCCCCCTCCCCCACCCCCCATGCTCCAGTCCTGACTGCTGACTGTTCAGGGTCTTGGATGTCCTCCTGATGTGAAAGGCACTCTACAATTGTAATTTTGTTGTTATATATATTTGGCAGCATATTAGAATTAAATTGTACTTTTCAGAATATTTAAGGATGTTGGGTACTGAGATGATTCCATTAACATTTCAAGAAGCAACCTTGTTAAATGAGATTTCCTCCAAATTTGACAAAATAAGTCTGCTTTAAGCTCTGATCATCCAAGTTTGTGTACATTAGATGAATAATGGAAATTTTGGAGTGAATTGCAAGGGTGTAACACAATCACATTGTGGACAATTGAAACACAAGCGTTGTGCAGTATGATATTGTCCAAATCCCCAAAGTGAATTACATCATTGACTTAATTGTTGGCATCTATTACTTTATGTGAGTGATATATGCGGATACTTTTAAAGTTGGAAATTACAGTGTCTGTTTCTTTTAAATTGCCAAGAGAGTTCAAAGTTTTTAGAATTGACATGCTTACAAAGAACATTAATCTACTTTATTGTGCATTAATGCAATGAAAGTTTCCAGGAGGTAATTTGATTGAATTAAGGGACATATCTCCATATTGTATGTATTGTAAGTCATTTGAAACAAGAATTGTTTCTTACCAGGGAAAGCTTTGATTTCTCAAGTGTGATCAATGCTAAAAAGGATGCTTATCTCCTATACAATTCCATTTTGCAGTCAAACGTTCACAAGTTAGATTGGAGAGAAATTCTAAATGAAATCTAGTTATGGTTGCAGTGCATTCTGAGAGCTACTTCACAGTATGAATGGCTCGTACAAAATTAACACTTCGGAGCGCGTGCTTGAGTGAGTTATCACTTGGTCCAATAGAAAAGTGGGGGCTTCAGTTTTTCTGTGGAATCCACTACAAACGCTAAACAGTTTCCTCAGGTCCCAGCCTCCTGTGCTGCTGCTGGCTGTTTATTCACTGTTACTGTGGGTGGCGGTTCCGGACATGCCATGCGCAGTGTGGCTCAAGTGGCAAATGGGCTTCACTCACCCTGAAGCCCCACTATTGTGAATATCTGTGTCTCTCCCCTCTATATGAGTATATATATGTGTGTGTATCTCTCTCTCTCTATATGTGTGTCTCTGCGTGAATGGGTGTGACCTCCTGTAGCTCAGCAGTCAGGACACTTGCCAGCAGTATTGCTTTTGTATTGCTTGCCGGGTGGATTTCCAGGCCTTCAAATTAGTATGGTGTGGAAAAGGACCATTCGACCCTTTGGGCCTGTGCTGGTGTTTCCCCCCTCCTCCCGAATGGGCTACTCAGGGTTTGTTGAATGCACACCAATAATTTTTTGGCCTCAATTTAATCCATGTTATTTCTTCATGTTTAGTTTTTCTCAATACAATAAAGGGAAAAAAATGGAGATTGGTAGTAAAATATACCTCAAAACCTTGGCAGTAAAATCAAACCCTCACAATTTCCCACAAAATCTGTCAAACTCCCCTGCAATTTTCCACACTATTAGTCAAGCTTCCCCGCAGGTTTGGGTAAATATTTCCACAATTTTCTATTTGACCTGCTAATGACATTCTCTAAAACCCAGGGAATAACTCTGGATCAGCTGAACGATGTACTCTTGATTCTGTGGATTCAGAATTATATAATGGAGGGTGGACTGATAATTAGCCAGTGGCACTATGGTTTGCTTAGTTCATTATCTTGTCACTTGACTGTGTTATATTTGTGAATTCAAACAGAATGAATACCATACCTCCTAGGGTTTCTTTTAAACGTGCAAGGAAATTTCTGACAGGTGGCAGGCAGTGAGCACTGAAAGGCTTAATTGAGTGTGACAGTTCTTTACATGCCATTGACGTCATTGAACTGGAATTTGCTAAAAATATATATTTTGTAAACATTGTTAGCTGAAAGTCCCCAAAGCAACAACAAAATTACACTTATATCGCACCTTTCATGTCAGGCGAACGTCCTAAGCCGCTTGACAGACCGTATTCCTGACCCAAGCTGGGGTAAGAATTAGGGAGGGTGGGGAAGGAGGTAGATGAAAAGCATAGCCAAAAAGGAGGGCCTTGAGGTAGGTCTTGAAGGAGGCGAGGGATGAGGCAGTGCTGTGTGATGGAGTTCTAGAGGGTGGAGGCAGAATGGCTGAAGGCCTTTCGCCTTATCAAATCTTAGAGATGTCTCAAAGCGCTCCAGAATATATTGTAAAGTGAATTGATTGTATATTTTGCAAGCGAAACATGGCAGCCAATTGTGCACAGCAGTGTGAATAAACTAACTGTATATTGTTTGCATCAGGTTTTATTGGTCATTTTTTCTTCATAAAAATATTTTATGGTAGTTAGGTAAAATCCTGAGGATTCAGTTGCATGCACTAATTTTTTTTTAATCTTGGTGATAGTAATGATTCAAGGGTAGGAAGCATTAACAACGATAACAAAATTACATTTGTAGAGCATCCTTTATGTCAGGAGAACGTCCCAAGGCACTGAACAGTCAGGGGTGAGGACCCGAATATGGGGTGGAGGGGCAGGGTTGAGATGAGGAAGGGCAAAGAGATAGGATGGCATTTGAAGGCACGGTCGAAGAGGAGAGACCGATCTTCAAAATGTGATTATTAAACAAGATAGTCTTGGGTGATAATCATGTTTTGAAGAAATCTAAATATAAAAGACAAAGCTTTGTTCACCTTCAGCTTGAAGATCCAAATCTTGTACCTGATGAGTCATTGGATTCTCAAGCATCTGGTTAGCCATAAAGGACTACATTTAGCAAATTCAGTAATGAAATCAACAGGGTGTCAGTCACACATTTCCCAGAACCCCTTGCACCACATCTTCTGACTTCACTGCCCTCTTCTCCTCCCTAAGCCTCCTCCTTCACATAAACCCAGTGATCCACAATCGTGGCCACATCCTCAACCTCGTCATCACCTATGGCCTTGACATATCCGACCTGAGCATAATGGACAAGGCCATCTCGGACAACTTCCTTATGTCCGTCTCCTCTCACATCCCTCTCTCCTCCACCAAGCCCTCAACTATACTCTTCCACCCATGAAAAAGGCTACCCCCTGAGACCCTCACAAAGGCGCTTACATCCTCTGACATCCTATCCCTCTTCCACCCAAGGAGATCCTGAAGCAGACGTCCAGCTACTCCATGATTGCCTCTCTTCCACCTTCAAGTCTCTCGTCCCCCTGAAATCCAGGACCTTCTACAAACCTACCCGATCCCCTGATATAACAGTTATCTCCACTCCCTAAAAACCAAAACCTGACTGCTCGAGCGCAGATGGCAGTAAATCGGCCCGACACCAACTGTGTCTCAAGCATCTCCACATCTACCGCCGTTCTTTGTCACGTGCGAAAACAGCCTTCTGCTCCAACATCATCCTGGATGCAAATAAACAACTCTAAACACCGTTTTTCCACCACCCACTACCTCCTGCATGTGCCCCCCCTCAGGTATCCTCAATCTTCACATCAAATACCAAGTCTAAGGAGGTCATGGACTTCTTTTCCACTAAAATAAACAATAGTTGCCAGGCAGTCTCATCCTCCTGTCTCTTGTCACCCACAACCACTCCCCTTCTGTCCTCACCATCCCTGTCATTAGATCCTACCACAACCCCCATCCTACATTCCTTCTTCCCCATCTCTCCTTCCTCCCTCTCACCCACCATCACCTCAATGAAACCCACCACCTGCTACCTTGAACCCCTTCTCACCAACTTGCTGGTCACCCAGCTCCATACCCCCCACTCCCCTCACCCCCTCTGCTGGCAGATATCATAAATCAGTCCCTTTCCTCAGGATCAGTCCCTGCTCCCTCAAAACCGCTGTCATCACCCCCTCCTCAAAATACCTACCCTAAATCCCTCAAACCCTAGCCGCTTCCACCCTATTTCAGACTTGCCCTTCATTGCCAAAGTCTTAGGATGAGTTGTTGCCAACCTACTCAGTGCACACCTCTTCTTCCATTCCCTTTTCAAACTCCTCCAGTCCGGTTTCCACCCTGCCCACAGTACAGAGACTGCGCTATCTGTGACCAGGGCTCCTTCTGCCCCCTTGTCCTCCTGGACCTCTCCTCTCCGCTTTCAACACAGTCAATCATGCCTGTCCTCTGTCATCCACATCAGTGGGATCGCACTTGCCTGGTTTGAGTCCTACCTCATAAAATGCCAGCTGTACATCTCTACAAATAGCTTTTCCTCCCGTTCTCACCCAGTTATCTGCAGGATACCCCAAGGATCCATCCTTCGCCCCTTCTTTTCCTTATCTACATGTTCCATCTTGGTGGTGTCATCCGCAGACATGGGGTACACTTCCACATGTATGTGCATGACACCCAACTCTATTTTTCCACCTCACTTTGCGACACCCAGTCCCCTGATGTTCTGTTAGCCTGCCTGTCACACATCAGGAGCTGGATGAGCGCAAATTTCCTTCAGCTAAATGTTGACAAGACAGAAGCCATACTCTTTGGCTCTCATCAACGTCTTCAATTCCACGGCTCTCACCTCCTCTGCCTCCCCAACCTGCCCCTAAGACTCTTCGAACCCGTGCGCAACCTATGCATCAGGTTCGACCCCCAATTATCCTTCCTTCCCCACATGCACATGCGGATCCCTCACGCTTTCTTCTATCTCCGATGCATCGCCCGTCTCCGCCAATATCTCATACCCCATGATATAATACCTCATACCCCATTCTCGTGTGTTTGCAGTGAATCCATGAGTTAATGTCGCAAGACATGCAACTGAAAGATCCCTCCGGATGTAATGGGTAATATGAAATAACCATGCTGAACAATTGTATCAAGTAGAATGAATGAAGCTATATATATACTGTATATATAAAACCCAATTATCTTTGTGGTTGACCCATTGTATGTGACAGATTCATACTTTAAAGTGGTCGTAGCTTTAGAAAATGTTCAAGGTTCGTTACATGATAAATAATTAACTACCATCTGCTCAGAGAATAGGCTTCTTCCTTTTCCAGATGGAAGGATTAGAAGATAGAATACTGTACTTTGACTACCTGATCTTCATTTACAGTCAGACAAGCCTGATGCCATAGTTTACTGGAAAGATTCTTAATTGGCCTGTCGTTGAAGCAAGCAAATGTTTTATAGTTTGTGAAACTCCAACCCCGCACAAATTTGCCTAATACATTGAGACTAATGTGAACAACTGCATGCAAATAAGACAAAAACCCTTGAATTCCTGCCATGATTTTGTGATGGTGCCCATTGATGTGTCTGTTTGGGTGAAAGCCATACATCATATGCCAATAATTCATAGTTAATGCCAGATTCCAGTCCCAAGTTTGTTAAATCATTCTAACACATGGAAAGAGAAAACAGCTAATGGAGACATTCAAAAGAATAGAGACCAAACCTGGTTAAAAAATTCACAACAAACAACAAATTAGATTTGTATAACGCTTTTCACATAAGGAAGATGTCCAAAGGCGCTGGAAGTCCAAATGTAAAATCATAATACATAGAATAGAAGAGACAATTCATCAAGGAAAATTTCAGAGCAGGGTTGAGATAATGATTCTCACCTTAAATATCTACATAGATAAATATCTACCTGGAATGTCACAGCATGAAAAATTATATTTGGCCCCACTAGTCAATACCAGTGTATACTCTATATGCCACATGCAGATAAATATCAGAAGATAACCAAATAGAATATAGAAAGTACAGAGGAGAAATGAAAAAGGAAATAAGAGGGGCAAAGAGATTGTATGAGAAACGATCAGCAGGTAACATAACAAGGAACCCTAAAGTATTTTAGAAGCATATAACGAATAAAAGGTTAGTCAAAGGTACGATGAGTCCATTTAGGGGCCAAAGAGGAAATATTCTTGAGGAGGCAGAGACATGGTAAAGTGGGCAGACACATGGCAGATTAAGTTTAATGCAGAGAAGTGTGAAGTGATACATTTTGGGAGATGAAATGAGGGGAGGCAATATAGGCTAGATAGTACAATTTTAAGGGGTGTGAGGGAACAGAGAGATCTGGGGATTTATGTTAATGACTCTGTGAAGGTGGCAGGACGGGTAGACAAAGCCGTTAAGAAGGCATATGGGATACTTGGCTTTATAAATAGGGGTATAGAGTACAAAAGTCAGGAAGTGCTGACTAACTTCTATAAAACTTTGGTTAGGCCTCATCTGGAGTACTGTGTCCAATTCTGGTCACCACACTACAGAAAGAATGTTAAGGCATTGGAAGGTTAACTAGAGAAGGTTGCAGAGAAGGTTTACTAGAATGGTACCAGGATCGAGGGACTTCAGTTATGGGGAAAGGCTAGATAGGCTAGGTTTATTCTCTTTGGAACAGAGAAGGTTGAGAGGAGATTAATAGAGGTTTATAAAATCATGAGGGGATTCGACAGGTTGAATAAGGAAAAAACTGTTTCCACTGGTGGGCGAATCTATGACTCGTGGTCACAGATTTAAAATAGTTTCAAAACGAAGCAGCTCTTAAAAGAGAATTAGATCTTTGTTTAGGGAGAACAGGTCTGTTAGGTTATGGGGAGAGAGCTGGGCAGTAGGATTGAGTTGCTCTTTTCAAAGAGTCGGCACAGACTAGATGGGCCAAATGGCCTCCCTTTGTGCCGTAAAAATTCTATGATTCTATGATTCTATGGCTGATGTGATGAATGAGTACTTTGCATCCTATCTTCACAAAAGAAGAGGATGCAGCCAATGCCATATTATCGGAGGAGACAATAGAGAAATTGGATAAGATAAGAATAAACTGAGAAGAAGTACTAAAAAGGTTGTCGTTGCTCAAGGTGGACAAGTCACAGGATGCATCCTAGGTTACTAAGGAAAATAAGGATGGAAATAACGGAGGTTCTGGCTACAACCTTTTAATCCTCCTTGGACACCAGGGTTGGTGCCAGAGGACTGGAGGATTCCAAATGTTACTCCCTTGTGCAAAAATAGGCAGAAGGACTAAACCCAGGAACTATAGGCCAGTCAGCCTAATGTCAGTGGGGAAACTTCTAGAGCAGGGGTGGGCAAATATTTTGGCCTGAGGGCCACATCTGGGTATGGAAATTGTATGGCGGGCCATAAATGCTCAAGAAATGAACAATTCATGTTCAAACACAATTTTGTTTTTAAATCATCTCTGCGATAAAACAATACTGTTAAACAATGCACTGTTAGAAAATTGCATCATTGAGTTGTTTGTTGATTTTACCAACAACTGTATTGCTCCAGCCCTACGTGGGCATGGCAAAGCTGTAAATTCACTTCATTCAAACTAGTCAGTTGGAACGTGAAATAAATTTGCCACTGTGAGAAAAACTGTAGAAGCAATGGGCTAAACCAGTCAGAGACAGTGTCCTGCCTCCAAGGCAATGGGTTAAGCCAATCAGAGACGATGTCTCTGTAATAAAAAGGGTTAAAACATCGAAGTCGGGAGCCGCACAAGAGCTGGATGTGGCCCGGGGGCCGGAGTTTGTTCACCTCTGTTCTAGAGACTATAATCTGGGACAAAATAAATTTTCACTTGAAAAATATGGGTTAATAAAAGACAGCCAACATGGATTTGTTAAAGGCAAATCATGTCTAACACACCTGATAGAGTGTTTTGTTGAAGTAACAGAGAGGATGGATGAAGGTAGTGCAGTTGTTGTAGTTTATATGGACTTTCAAAAGGTGTTTGACAAAGTGCCACATAAGAGACTTGTAAGGAAAATAGAAGCCCATGGTATTAAAGGGACAGTGGCAGCCTGGATACAGAACGGGCTGCGAGACAGAAAGCAGAGAGTTGTGGTGAATGGTTGCTTTTTTGATTGGAGGGAAGTGTGCAGGGGTATCCCCCAGGGGTTGGTACTGGGACCACTGCTGTTTTGGCATAGATGGCCTGGACTTGGGTATATGGAGTATGATTTTCAAGTTTGCAGATGCTACAAAGCTGGAAAATGCAGTAAACAGTGAGGAGTAGCCGACTGCAAAATGCATTTTACTGACATAGACAGACTGGTTATGTGGCAGTTGAATTTTAACGTTGGTAAATGCGAAGTGATGCATTTTAAAAAGAAGAATGAGGAGAGGCAATGTAAGCTAGATGGTAGAATTTTAAAGTGGGTGATGGAACAAAAAGACCTGGGGGTTCAAAAAAACTAAATCTTTGAAAGTGGTAGGACAGGTAGAGATTTAAAAAATATATGATACTAGGCTTTAAAAATAGGGCATAGAATACTTAATTCAGGAAGTAATGACAAAACCTTTATGAAACACTGGTTAGGCCTCAGCCGAATGACCATTTCTGGCTGTATAATTCTATGATTTATGATGAGCCTGCATTCTTCTTAATCCCCTCTCCCATACCCTTGCTCCATTCTATATGCATCAATACTCATCTTCTGCACAATGGGTTAACATGGTGAGGAATTGAAGGCATTCGGGGATTTAATCCAATCCTGAGATTCACATGAAGCCCATGCAGAGCTGATACACAGTTAATGATGTCATCTGAAAGTTTAAATTTGATCACTGATGGCTAATTCACTTCCAAGAATCTATTACTTTGATATGTATTTCACTTACAGGAATCCGTTACTTCAAGAGTCCATAGTCCCAAATTAGTCCACGATATTTTTTGTTTACATGGTGGAGCCCATTATAAATTGATCATTGTAGATCGTGATTTTGTGCCTTTAAAATCCCACGATAAAGTCATGGTGAAAGATCCCTATTTTTGGTGTCAATTCAAAAACATACACTCCTATAAATGGGAGAATTTGCACTCACATTACATGGGAGACAAGTCATCATCAGACTAGCCCAATACATTTCAATCTGGTTGCCTCACCATATACTGTATTCATTGGTCACATTTGGCTTTGTATGAATGGTATTGAGAACACATTTGTAAGCAATGAATTTCCGGATGTAGGAATAATAGAGAGAAATAATTGCTTTTGCACAGCCTGCTATTCTTTTGAGAATGTATGCATTTTACAGTTCATTTGGCAGACAGCAGAAGCACTTGTTATAGTTCTGGCCAAAAGAGCCAAAGTTGTCAATCTGTATAGTCAGTTCCAACCTGTCTGATGATATTGTTTTACAGAGCAATAAGGTACTGGATAAAATGAGCCATCAACTGTCACATTGCAACATTTGGAGTCGTGACAATACAGTACATTAACTCTTTGACTATCAAACACTCCACTGAAAATCATACCTCCGTGGCTATTCTTTCTCTTTCTCAAGTAATGAACACAGTGAACCTCCTCATTGATCCAGTATCAAAGAGCACTTAGCTCAGTGATATAAAATTTTATGCAATTCTATGTAAAATTGGAAAGGCTTCTCTGAGTGAATTCAGTGGGGGTGTTTATAATATTGTGCAAGCTGGTTACTGTGGTCTTTCCGTTTTTAATAGAGACTCTAATGACACAAATCACACTTGACACAAATTACACCAGACAACCTGCTGCTTTATTTTAAAGTGTATTTAATTAAAAGCCCTAAAAAATATTCAAAACACTTTCGCATGTACATGAATCCTAGTTTTGCTTTGTCACAAGAAGGTTCAGAATTCTTTAAAATTGCACGGATTTTGTCCATCGGACAAGATGCAATCAGGTCCTTCACTGATAATGGTTCTATATGACTAGAAATGTACCCAAACTCCTGTTGACTCCAATGGTGAGTACAGTACATGTTCATTCTTAAGTGGCTGTCCCCTCAGCCTTGATTATTTACTGATCCTTAATGAAGGAGCTGGTAATTTCCTCTAAAGTGGTAAGTCCTGTAATATGTGCAATTTTGAATAGAGCAAAAACACCATGGTAAATAAAAATGAATGGCTGTGAGAAAATTGGCTGAAGAATTAAAATAAGATATATCAAAATAAAACCCATAAGTATAATATTGTAGTGATAATTTAAAATCTAGGGCAGCTAAGCTGCATATCTTTCAATGCCAATCAGCCAGTGAACTACCAGATGTATGTCAATGCATTAGGGTCACTGAAGCTCACACCATGGCTCAAAACAGTGCAAGCAGTGTTACTGTCTGAGTAGCTACCCAAATTTATTATATGCATTATATACAGATGGCATATATAACATTATGTGTGATGATAGCTATTAAAAGCTCTTGTAAAAGAATGTCTGTCCAGGATTAAATAATTCTGTACAATCAAAATTCCTTCAGAGTATAGAGACTAAAGCCCAAATTCTGAACAATTGCTCACTGACCAAATGTTACCGGTTAATATTTCTGCTTCAACTTTCAATGCAGTTTGTTGCTGAGACCAAGATTTAATCAGGTCCTTCACTGATAATGGTTCTACATGACTAGAAAGTCAGTGCATACACTTTATGAATCCAGTGGTACCCAAAGACAATGAAAGCACGGCAATCCAAAACGTAATGGGTAATCAAAGTGCTGCTGCAAGAATTGATGAGTAAAACATTTCCCAAATCTGTCCAATTTTTAAGAATTGTGTATCTTCTTGTGACAATGCAAAACCAGGATTCATGTAGGTGTCAAAGTGCTTTGAATATTTTCTGGAGCTTTTAATTAAATACATTTTTAAAGCAAAACAGCATGTTCTCTGCTAACTAGTCAAGTGTGACTTGTTTTATTAGAGTTTCTATTGAAACAATAAGACACAGTAACCAGCTTGCATGATATTATAAACCCACTATGAATTCACTCCAGAGAATCCTTTCTAATTTTACATAGAAATTGCATAAAACTTTACAGCATGGAAACAGCCCATTCATCTTATCTAATCCATTCTTTATACATTAAAAGCTCATTTATCCGTGACCAAATCAACCATAACTTCCGTATAACCAGCACCTCAAAAAAAGGTCCCCATTCGATTACCGGATCTTATCCGGCACCATCGCAGAGGCGCATTTAATGAGTCGATTGTTGCACAAGAGTACAGTACGATTAGTTCTGAATGCTGCCGGTAGTGCACTTCTGACCTTTCTTCTTAAAGGGGGCACTTTCCTTTCCCTCGCTCTCCCTCTTTTTCTTTTTCTCTCTCTCCCTTCTCCTTCCTTCCTCTCTATCTCTCCCTCTCTCTTTCTAACTCTTCCTCTTTCTTTCTTTCCCTCTCTCTGATGGATACTACGTATTGCCTGTGTAGCCTGACAGTATCGTGGGTTTATACACTGTTTTGGTGAGGGTGGGGTGGGAGAAGGAGGGAGAGGCAGGGGGGAGAGGAAAAGGGGTGGAGGGGGGAAAGAATGGAGGGGGGTTGGGTTTGGAGCTATTGAGATGCCAGGCTAACTGAGTGTGTGTGTGCAAGAGAGAGAGAGAACACAATGTTAGCGAGCAACGTAGGGAGATTAGTATTAGTAAAGAAATGGTTTTAGGTAAATTGTCGGGTCTTTAAACCGATAAATCCCCTGGACCGGGTGGCCTGCATCTTAGAGTTTTAAAGGAGGTGGCTACTGAGATAGTGGATAGCTTGTCTTTGATCTTCCAAAATTCTGGATACTGGAAAAGTCCCCAATGATTGGAAGATTGCAAACGTAACTCCACTATTTAAGATGGGTGAGAAAGAAAACATGGGGAACTATAGACCAGTTAGTCTGACATCAGTGGTAGAGAAAATTCTCGAGTCCTTAATTAAAGACATCATTCTGGGATACCTGGAAAACCACAAAAAGATGAGGCAAAGCCAACATGGCTTTACAAAAGGAAGTCATACATGACTAATCTTTTGGAGTTTTTTGAAGATGTATCCAGCAGTTTGGATAGGGGAGAATCAGTAGATGTGGTATATTTAGATTTTAAGAAGGCATTTGATAAAGTGCCACACAAAAGGCTGTTGCACAAGATCAAGGCCCACAGGATTAATGGGAACATATTAACATGGATAGATGAGTGGCTAACGGGTAGAAAACAGAGAGTAGGGATAAACGGGTCATTCTCGAATTGGCAGGATGTAACTAGTGGAGTGCCACAAGGATCAGTGCTTGGGCCTCAGCTATGTACAATTTACATCAATGATCTAGACAAGGACATTGAATGTAATGTGTCTAAATTTGCGGATGACACTAAACTAGGTAGGAGAGTGAGCTCTGAGGATAATGCAAAAAGATTGTAACAAGATATAGATAGACTTGGGGAGTGGGCAGGTAGGTGGCAGATGAAATTTAATGTGGGGAAGTGTGAAATTATTTATCTAGGTAACAAAAATTAAAAAAATGATTATTTTCTAGAGGGGGAGAGGTTAGGTAGTGTTAGTATTCAAAGGGATTTGGGTGTCATTGTACACCAATCTCAAAAAGTTAGTTTGCAGATGCAGCAAGCAACTAAGAAGGCGAACGACATGCTAGCGTTCATTTCAAAAGGTTTAGAGTACAAGAGTAGGGAAGTCTTGCTGCAACTGTATAGGGCTTTGGTGAGACCGCACCTAGAGTATTGTATGCAGTTTTGGTCTCATTTAAAAAAGGACATACTTGCCTTAGAGGGGGTGCAGCGTAGATTCACTAGTTTAGTTCCTGGGATGAGGGGACTGACCTATGAGGATAGGTTGAATAAACTAGGGCTGTACTCTCTAGAGTACAGAAGAATTAGGGGGGAATCTTATTGAAACATATAAGATTCTTAAAGGGCTGGATAAAGTAGACACTGAGGGACTGTTTCCCCTGGTAGGAGAATCTATAACCAGGGGTCACAGTCGGAAAATTAAGGGTCAGCATTTTAGAACGGAGTTGAGGAAACATTTCTTCACTCAGAGGGTAGTGAATTTATGGAATTCACTACCCCAGAAGGTTGTGGAAGCTCAGTCCCTGAACATTTTCAAGGCTGAGTCTGATAGGTTATGTTTTTTAAAAAAGAGGGTTTAGGGGATTATGGGGATAGGGCAGGTAATTAGAGTTAGGTCAGAAGATCAGCCATCTTATTGAATGGCGGGGCAGGCTTGAGGGGCCGAATGGCCTACTCCTGCTCCTAATTCTTATGGTCTTATGAAAGAAGGGAGAGAAAGATAGAAAAAAAAGTAAAAAATGACAGTGCCTGCCCCTTTAAGAAGTAAAAATCTCTTCCATCTGCCATTGTAGAAGTTTGCTTTGTGATTGTGTGCTGTGTTTATAAACTGTAATTGATATTTATTGCTTTATTGGTAAGTATCTATACAATATTCTGTTATTATTTAGTTTATTATTAATAATGGTATGTTTTTTAAAAAGTAATGTTTTTTGTGGTGGGTTTTCGGCAGCTGGCCGCCTGAATATCCGGCACTCGGTTTAACCGGCATTGGTCCTGAGGGTGCCGTATAAACGGGCTTTTACTGTACTTTACAGCAGCCTCCACCTCTCCCCATCCCCACACCTATATCTTTGTTTATCAAATTATCAAAATTGCTAATAAAATAGTTTTCATCGGCTCCCAAGTTTTCATATGGAGTAGATAGAAATACATGCAAGAATACCTAGACTCGAGGATGGAAATTTTGCAGAATTTAATAGAATTGTTTGGTTTCATATTTAATGAGCAGGGTGCCATCAAAAGCCTGGAAAATAGCTTCACGTCTTCACTAAAACAAAGGTGAAAATCATTATGTTAAGATATGCATGTATTTGGGAGTTATAGCTCTTTTAATTTAACACCTGTTACAGAGCTGCCAACCAGTAAGTTTTTGCCGTATTTAGTACGATAAATTGCAGTAAATTGCAGTACGATTTTTCTTGTTAAAATAAGTTTTTTTGAAAATCCGAATTTTGGAAATTCCATGCTCTATCTGTCTCTCCTTCTTTCTGTCTCAGTCTCCCTCTGTGTGTGTGTCTCTCTCTCTGTTTGTCTCTTTCTCTCTCTCGCTCTCTCTCTCTTTCCGTGTCTCTTTCCCTCTCTCTGTCTGTCTCGGTCGCACTCTCTCTCTCTTTCTCTCTCTCTCTGTTTGAGTCTCTGGCTGTCACAATCTCACTCACAGTCTCTCTCTCTCTGTCTCAGTCTCTTTCTCTTTAACTCTCTCTCCCTGCCTTCAATAGCAGTGCTCTCTACCTTCTGCCGTTGCTGATACACTGTAAATGTTAGCGCTGGGCGCCAGGCTGGGCACAAGGCATTACTGGGAACGATTTTTTTCATTTACGGAAACACAGTAGGGATCTCTCTCTTAATGCAATTTTTGACTCACAGGGGGTTTTGAAGTCCCATTTTACTTGGCATCTTTTCGCGCTGTAATTGTTTCATTAAGTACCGGTAGGTTCTGGGGAAAATACTTTTTTTTAACTATAAAATACTGTTTTTAGCTTTCAGGCATACTTTTTTTTGTTAAAAAAAAGGTTGGCAGCTATGCTGTTATAGGAAAACAGATCTTAATACAGTAGTACCATAAAGCCTGCTCAGCTACGCTCAGTTTTTTTCATAATGAAAATGCTATACATACAATCATTGGTGGATGGTTAGGCAAATAGGAACAAGGCCATTCCGCCATTTAATTAGATAATGGCTGATCTGTATCTCTACTAATCCATTCAATTCCAATTTCCCGTATCCCTTAATACCCTGATCTACCAAAATTTATCAACCTCACTGTTGAAGGTGTGGATAGATCCAGCTTCCACAAACATTTTGGGGGAAGAGAATTCCTGATTTCTACCACCCTTTGAGTGAAAAAATGCTTCCTGATTTCACTCTTAAATGGCCTGGTTCTAATTTATGACTATGTTCCCTTATTTTGGATTTCCCCCACCAGAGGAAATAGCTTCTCTGTATCTAGCCTATCAAATCGCTTCATCATCCTAAACACCTCTATCAAATCATCCCTCAATCTTCTAAACTCAAGGGAATACATTCCACGTTTACACAGCCTTTCCTCGTAACTTAACCCTTTTAGGCCTGGTAACATTCTGGTGAACCTGCGCCGCACCCCTCCAGGGACAATATATCTTTCCTGAATTGTGGTGCCCAAAACTCAACACAGTCGAGTGGGGTCTGACTAATGCTCTGTACAGCTGAGGCATCATTTCTTCCCCTTTGTATTCCAGGCCTCTTGAGATAAAGGCCAACATTCAATATGCCTTTTTGATTATGTTTTGCACCCGGGAACCAGTTTTTAGTGATTTGTGGATATAGACACCCAAACCCTTTTGAAATTAACCCACAGATGTTAATTTCTCCCCGTTAAGAAAATATTCAGCCTTTTATTTTTTCGGTCCATCTTGCACTTCCCTACATTTAACTCCATCTGGTTCCCTGTCCCTGGTGTAATAGTGAATTCCTTCTGTTCTTCACTGAGTGAATGGTTCATGCTGTAGGTAGAACATTGGGATTTTAGAGATACCCCTAATTATAGCAGTCATTGGTTGTCATCAATAAATATTTCTTGGGAGAATTAAATAATCCATGAGGTAGAGATGCCCACCTGTTATTGGTAGTCCACCAGGGATAATATAAATCTTTCCTGTTAGACAATTATCCTGTGTAAAATCAATAGGTACCTCACCAGGGCAGCAATAAAAATGTGCCTGTCGTTACTTACTGGAGATGGATTAGAGATGCCTCATATTACAGATGTCTTCCAATAACAAGCACGTAACTTCCCTGCAGTCAATCATATGGAGGCAAGGGGAATTGTTCCCGAGTTACATTAAATTCCAATTCTGGGAACATTTCTACTCCCAACTTAAGTCTTTTAATTTCACTTTTTTTAATGAAATAGTTTGCCATATTATTTTGGTGATAGACGCTCTTATTTGGTGCTTTTTATGGCTTCCAGAGTATCTTCCTCACTTAAGTTTTGCATTGTCGAAAGAAGAAGGGAATTACAAAGAGTGTAAAACCTAAGTTATTGCAGATTCTGAAGCAGATTGATTAATCAAACCCGATATTGTACACCTATTGCAATGTTTTTGAAAGCATTTGGCAGGTAAATATTGCAGGCTAGGATGATATAATTTAAAAGATTATTGTATTTTTACTGTTCTTCCTCTGATAATTCAAAACCTAGTAATCCTGTTTGCAGTGCAATATTTTGAGGTCCTCCAGAGATTAGATTGTATATGCAAAATGAAATTAAAATGAACTATTTGAATTTTCTATTTTAATAATTAATTACTAAATCCCATGCCACCTCTTATTTCCTCATCTTCTTGGTTGCTATGGATATATAAAGAATTGTCATTGTGAAAGATTGTGAGTTCCCAATCAATGAACTGAGAAAATAAATTTAAGCCTGTGCTATAACCACTTGTGCCCCACCTTATCCTCTGGGCTGAATGTGGAGACGCTGCCAAGTGCTGAGGTGCAATATCATGAATCTTGGTCATTCCTCACCACATTTTTAATGTCTTGATGCAAGGTTGTTTAGAACTGAGGTCAGGGAGCACTTTTTTCACATAGAGGGTGTGAAGATGAGATCTACCTTTCCCAAGAAACATGTACAGGCGGAATGAATAAGGATGTTTTAAGGAGAGAGAGAGAGACACTTGGCTAGTGGAGATATTAAGGTGTGATGATTCGAATATCTAATAAATTGGTGGAACAGATTTGCTGGGTTGAATGGCCTCCTTCAGTTCCTGTGTTTATGATGAGCATTTACAAGCAAGTTGACCCTAAGCATTAAAGCTGAAGCCAGACGGTCTTTACATAATACATTCACAGTGCATGTGCATATTCCAGAGAGGAGAGGAGGGTCACTTTGAAAATGATCAGAAATAAGAGCTAATATTTCATGGCTAATATTTCCCTCCCTGGCCCATGCAGGAGGCAAAACTTTCTCATTTCTAAGCCTAATTGTGCACAACTATGGAATTTACCAACTGAACCACCAGGGAAGCATTTTCTACTATTTTTAAATTGAATGTCAAACGGAGATTGTTCCAGTATAAAATTGGATCACTTAGTGTCACTGATGGCTCCCAGTGCTTAAAAGTAGTTCAATAAAGAGGTATTTGATTACTCAAAATACTCACGGCTGTTGCACAACATTTAACAATATTGTTACATTAAAAAAGAGTATACCTGAGAAATATATTCTAATCATTCCACTAGTCTCCCTGTTTATATGAGCTGTTGTAAATTATTCATTTGTGGCTCTGGAATTATTTCACAAAATGTTGGCAAGCCATGTTGTTTACTGCTTTACATTTCTGATTTAACAAGGTATATCAACTATACTTATTCTAAATGTACTTAGCTTTCAGCCTGTGGTGTTCATTGTGGTAGTCCTTATTCATTGCGGACAACTGCCAATTATGTAAGAATAATTATTTAACCGATTAAATTGTGCAATTTCCATTTAAAAAAAACTGACGACCTGCTGGAATCTAACACTGAAACAATATTACCCTGGGGTAATGAAGCAAATAGTCTCTTTAGAACTGCGCTAGCCCCAGTGTTCGTACAACAACTTCGATTTATATAGCGCCCTCCATGCCAGACGGCGTCTCAGAGTGTTTCAGAGCGTTCCCAGGACACGATGCATGGCTTTACTAAATCCCTCAAGAAAAAACAATAATAAATTGGCCATTTCAATCCAGAACTATTTGTGGGACACTACTGTACACAATTGGTGTGTGTTTCACCCACAAATACTTTACAGTATATTCTGTGAATATATATTCAGTTTATTCTAGAAGATGTGGAAAAAGTGCTATTTCAAATGCAGGGATTATTAGACATTATTATAAATACCACAACGCACACTCACCCTGGGGTCGCCAAGCCTTGACACTTGTCAACCTCCTCCTGATCTCTTCAGGAATAGGCAACAATGGTACATCCATCTGGAGAGAGAGTGTCATCTCATACAACAGCAACTTGCATTTATATTTTGCCCTTCTGCTAGATCTCAATGCATGACTGTTAATGTCCAGGCAGATACATGCATATTGTGTCTGTCAGATGTGCCTACACATCTGCAACGGTGCACAGGCTTTCAAAGTAAGATGACCTGAATACACCGAGCTATTTATTTACTGGTGCACTATTGACCATCCTGAAGGGACAGACCGACACATTGGGAGCTAGCTACAGAGTGCTTCTGGGGTGTTTTGTCAGTTCTAGCTATAACACTGGAAGCAGCACAATGCACTCTAATATCAGACTACAGTATAAGTTTGATAGATCCTGGCAGCACAGCAGAACAGATTAGTTGGCTGTGGAGGAAGGTTTTCATGTTGAATTTGTATAGTTAAGTTACCATCATACAGGGAACATCCAGGTGTGTAATTTGATCGAGAGCAAATAGTCAAAAATTGACTCTGAGATGAGATGAGAGAACACCCATTTTAACGTCCTTGTTTTAGTGGAAAAACATAATATAAAAATGTATAAATCAGGAGGGGTTAATTAGCTATACGTAGATATGTCTGTGAAATCTAAGTAAAAGTATCATTCACACTCATGTATTATGAACCCATGCTATTGCAGCAATGAAATGTAGCCATGATGTTTGTATACACTTGATCAGACAATTTTAGAGACAAGTGATTTGTAACACTCATGATGGAAATCTATAACCATGAGAGAGGTTTGGATGAAAAGGTCCCTTTCAGCTTAACGATTTCATCTTAACTATTCAGAATAACTACAAAGCATCCAGCTCATTTTTTTAATGAGTCATTGGAAATATTGTGTTATAAAGAACATGTGAAAATGGGTTATTTACTAAAATGTTCCTGTTATGCTTGAATGCCTACATTCAAGATTGGCATGGCTTTTCATTGGTCCTTTTATAGAAACAATTTTCATACCTCTGTAGTGTGGAAAGAAAAGGTGAGAGTTGACAGATTGATGGATGGTTTTCCTTTGATTTTACTCAAATTGTGTATGAATCATATTTAGATACTGAATGGGTGAGACAGCATGACAATACGTACAAAGGAAATGTCCAATTAAATTCCCAATCCCTTTCAACTGGTTCAGTACTGATTTTGGTAACAAATAGTTTTCAATAGTCTGTAGTCAATTGCAACTGTTAAATTATTTTTCTTGTTATATGAATTGGCTGATCTCTGCTTCATATTCTGTGTTAATTATTATGATACCAGAATGTTGATTATTTGTCTTTCAGAAACAGTAAAATGCATTGAAGGTTCAAAACAAATCCCATCCTGTACATTAATTATTTTATCTGCACATTATCATTTGTTAAAGGTTAATCATCAAGATATTTACAAAATACACAATAAGTCTGGATTAAGTACAGCCATTAGCTTTGGTTATTACCTTATACACAAATTAAAATCCTTGGTAGTTGAGAGACACACTTGAGTTTAGGGCCAATTCAAGGTATACTTTACCCAAGAATATAACAACAACAACTTACATTTGTAAAGCACCCTACATATCAGGAGCAAGTTCGAAGGCACTATACAGTCAGTGCTTTGGACCCAACCAGGGTGTCAGGATCAGGAGGGGTGGAGGGCAGGGAGGACAGGGCCTGCAGATGCGGTTGAAGACAAGGTCTTGAGATCTGCTTTGAAGGAAGCAAGGGATGGTGGGATGGAATTCCAAAGGGTGGGGGCAGAGGGGCTGAAGACCTGACCATCAATGGTGGGCCAAGCCAGGCTGGGGCTGTGGAGCAGACAGTCTGCTGAGTAGTGGGAATGGACAGGTTAATATAGAGTTAACAGGTCACAGAGGTAGAGAGGACCAAGGCCATAGAGGGCTTTGAAGGTGAGAATTTGTTTTTTGAACTCTTATCATTTGGGGATGGGGAGCCAGTGAAGCCGGGCGAGTGATAGGATCATGGAGCCCGGTACTGGAGAGGACATCAGCTGCAGAGTTCTGGATGATCTACAGCTTGTGGAGGGAAGAGCTTTGAACACCAACAAGCAGCGAGTTGGCATAGTCAAGCCTAGATGTTGCTACATCTAAGCGTAGGCAAATCTAGCTGTACCTTTGAAATAATACCTCAAGAAATATTAGATAATGCAACCTTCATTTCTAATGAATTTTGATTCTAATGAAGGGTTTCCATTGAAGTAATGTTCACACTAAATTGTACTTAGAATTAGTTTGAAGAACTTTATAGTGTAATAGCAACAACAAAAATCAGAAATATTGTTCAAATCTCTGTTCTCACAACAATACTCATGTGATGATGAACTTTAATATTTTGCATGTGCACTTCTAGGTTACACCAAGTGTATTTTGATGCACCCACCTGCGAAGGGAAAAAACAGGAGCGGCTGTTTCTGATAGGAGACTACTCTTCATCTGCAGAGTTCTTCGTCACTGTTGCTGTCTTTGCGTTTCTTTACTCTCTGGCAGCTACCGTGGTATATATATTCTTCCAGAACAAATATCGTGAAAACAACAGGGGACCTCTGATTGTAAGTGAATATGCATCTCCGCTATCCAAATTTTTTTTAAATTTCTTTCTTCTATTATAATACGCTGAATGTATTCAGTCTATTTCAGTCTATTTGGTGTGCTGCAGCTCAGTGGCTAGAGCACTTGCCTCGCAAACAAGAGACCTGGGTTTGATTCCCGGCAGGACGAAACCTTGGGCAAGTTTCCTCACTCCACACACCTGATAATAATCCCAAGAAAAAAAAACAATAGTAAAATTGGTCACTTCAATCCACGATTGTTTGTGGGAACTGCTGTGCGCAATTGGCTGCCGCATTTCACCCACAAATATACAGTCAATTCACTTTACAGTATATTTTGTGAAGCACTTTGAGATGTCTAGAAGACAGTTCCAAATGCAAGGATTATATTAATATTATAATTATATTATTATCATAATTATTTCAGCTCCTCAGAAATCATTCCAGAGTGTTTCACAAACACAACTAAATTACAATAAAGCAAATACCTTGAATGACATCTGCCATTCAATCTATTGATGGTTTCAGAAGATTTGAGTTAATTCCATGGACCCTTGGGAATATTTTTTAAACTTTGAAATAATATCTCAAGAAGTTTTAGATAATAATGGCAATAAAATGTGTTAGTTAATTTGGTCAGTAATTCATTAAGAGCGAGAGCTAAACTCTGGCTTACCAACGATTGTTTTGTTGTATAGGAGGTACCAAATAAAAACTTGCATTTATACAATGCCATTTATGTAGGATAATGCTCAGAGTGCTTCACAATGATATACTGCACTTGGAAGCCAACCAGGGAAATAACCACAGAGTTACTGGATTATTTTCATTCTTGTAGTGTTTTAATTTGTTGTAGTGTTGTAATCTGAAGAATTCCTCAGTTAAACTGGACAATCATCATTTAGTGCCTAGTGCCTTAATAGTGTAATAAGACTATTACAATCCACAGGAATATATAATGCTGTATATATATTATATATATATGATATATATATATGTATAAGGGAGAGGCCATTCAGCCCATCAGGTTAACAAATTTTTGATGGATTCTTTAATCCCACTTTCCTGGCCTTTCACCATATCCCTTAGCACTTCTGCTACCCGAGCATTTATCTATTGTCTCTCTTTTAAATATCCTAATTGTTTCCATTTCCACTCCACTTGTGGGGCAGCACATCATGAAATGGTGTCACGTTTCCACAATCCTTCATGTGAAGAAGTATTTCCTGACCTCAGTTCTAACCATCATAGTGCTGATCTCAAGACTTTACCCCCTTATAAAGGGAAGAAACACTGACAATGTAACATGTCGTTCCCTTTCATTATTTTAACCACCTCCTTCAATTATTTAGTTTCAAAACCCGCTTCATGAACAACAACTAAGCAATGAATATACACGGAACAAGTCCACATCAGATTTTGTGTGGAACGATGATAATGTTCTCATTGAAATGATGCCACTTAAATTATGCAGAGTTAACATATAATTTCAGTATGTGACAGAAGTTAAAAATAATTACATAGGACAGTCCTAAACCTCTTGTAATCTGTAGTTCTGAGTCGCATTCTCTGTGCCAGCAGCTGCCGTAACTGCTGTGATAGGATTATAATTAGAAAAAAATAACATTGCAGAATGTGAAGAGAAGCAAGAATTCTTTCTAACACTTGTCACTTACTGTATGTATAATTATTCCGGGTTTATGCTAACTTCTTCCTAATTAGTGAGTTTGTACCTTTTTTTTTATTTCCTTACTTATTCGTAGTTACAAGAGTGAAAGAACAGTTTAGGAGATTTTTTTTAAACCATGAGATATCGCGATGAGGAATTGCCTGCCAAGTAAGGACGTAGAGGAAATTCATTGTGGGTTTCAAGAGAGAAAGTGGAATGGGAAAGGGAATGAGAATTGGGCGGGGCAGCGGGATTAAGAGGACAGTTTGCTCTGAGAGCCCATGTAGATGTGATGAACCAAATAGCCTCTTTCTGCATTGCAAATTTCTATGATACTATGCTGTGGAAAGGAATGTAACCAAGTTGGCTGTTTTCAGTGTACAAAGCTTTCAGGTCAGCAGATTGAAAAATAAAGATTTCAGAGTTATTTTAAAGCAAAACAAATAAAATGAATGAGGAAATAGAATGAAATTGTTTGGAAGACCTTTTTATAATTGGCTTAATTTTTAAGGCAGTATCTAGATTGAATTTCCAATCGCTCAAGTAACAAACCTATAAAGTCAATGTTAAATGTGCAGAGCTTGTTTGTAGAACCATTCACTACATGTGGGGAATAAAAGCATGTTTTAAGGATATATTTTAATCCTATTTTCTGTTCATCATATTATACACTGAATGCATTTCCTCTCTCCCACAGTATTTTTACAATAATAAATCTTGCATTTGATAAAATCTTTCATGTCCAAAAATGTTTCACCGGATGTTTTCTGTTAAGTATAGTAATTGTGTATTTTGTAGCCAAATGCAGCAGTCAATTTGCACACAACAATACTGTATCCCACAAACAGCCATGAAGAGAATGAACAATTTTATCTGGAGGCGATTATTGTCTAGGACACCAGAACAAACTCTATGCTTTTTTCAAGCAGTGCTATAGGATCTTTAATATTCACCTGAACAGGAAGACAAGACCTTAGTTTCATATCTTATCTGAATGACAGATCTCGTTTTTAAGTTATGTTGCTCCCCACTCATACGTGTAATTTTCAGTGCTCAAAAAGAATCCAATTCTATAAATTATTTAATTTACCAGAAAAAAATCATTTTCTATGTTGGTTTCTCCCTCTGTATCACTTAACATTTCTTAAAGTAAGCAGAGATGCAAACAGTTCTCAATGCTTTGCGAGACGTTTGCAGTCTTCAAACTGGAGAGGTGCAAAAGCTGTGACTCACATTCTGATTAATTTTCTTTTCCTCCCTCTGGGGTATTGCCTTGCCTTTCAGCCAGTGACTTCTCACATCATGTACCTGAGACTTGGGATTTACTAATGGGGAAGAATCCATGTCAGATCATTTAAGAGCTCACCTTATCTGTACACCAATGCCTATAGAAGATTATCTCTGAGTACTTTTTGAATAAGCATCTCTCCTGCCTTGGCTCTTTGAGATATCAGATTTATAAAGCGCTGGTCTCAGGATGGGATCTTAAAGATATCACAAACTGGTTAAAATATAGGACAGTTGTTCAACAACGTCTGCAATTTGAATTTCAGTGGGTTTTTTCACACTCTATTATCTTACACAAATGGCAGATAGCCGGTTTGCAAACATTAGGCACATTCAGATATTTGCAACCAGAACTCACATTGGGCATTTCACATCTCAATTACAAATACAGTAGAAGCCCGTTTATCTGTGACTCGAAGAACCGGCACCTCCATATAACTGGCATGCCAAAAAAAATTCCGATTCGATAAACCGGAACTTATCCTGAACAATAGCGGTGGAGCATTTGTGAGTCATTGTTGCACAGGTGCAGTATTTTGGTTTGCCGCTAGTAGAGTCAAGGGTTATCGGCTTGCTGCTAGTAAGGCTTTAAAGTCGCACTGCTGTTTTTTTCACCCGCTTGGCATTCTCCATTTTAAAAAGAATCGCTGGACTGTAAACCTCAACCAGTAAAGGTGAGAAGTGCAAGAGAGTAGTTTTAACAATAAGTACCAATACAATATTCTGTTATTATCTGTTATTATTTAGTCTGGTGTGTATGGTGTGTGTTAAAAGAACTTAAATTTTTTTGTGGTGGGTTTTCGGCCGCGGGCCGCCCGAATATCCAGTACTCGCTTTAATCGGCATTCGCCAAGCCCCGCGGGTGCGGGATAAACGAGCTTTTACTGTATTGCAAATTAAGATTCAAGTAGCAGGCGTTTTCTCAATCTTTACAGTAAGATACAGTATTCATCTATTCTCCTTGTTTCTCTTGCATCACTTGCTCAAGAATTTCTGTTCAATTTCAAACATTAGAATGATAGAAAGTAACTATTGCAACCAATCCTAGTCCGACTACAATATATTGAGTGTTGCATGATTTAATTCCTTCACTTAAAAATATAAGGAAATAATGATACAGGTAAACCCGCTTAACGTTGCCTCGGTTAACGTTCTTTCGTTATTACGTTGCTGATACTTTGAGAACATATATTCATTTAATGTCGCAACGTTCACTATTACGTCATTCGTCAGTGGGTGGAAAGGGGGCATGACGGCACTGGGGCTTGCCCGTCAAGAGAGTGTCAGGGAGCAAGTGAGACCAGCCAGGCCGGCAGCAAGTGAGTGAGTGAGCCAGGCAGGCAGTCAGGGAGCGAGTCAGTGAGCCGGGCAGGCAGTCAGTCACTCTTACCCCACACACCTCTGTTTACCAGGCAATAAATAGGAACCCGGTTGTTACTTGATTGGTGAATTGCTTTTCCAGGGGTAATAATCCCTTCCAAAAATAATAATAATAATAATTTGGTCACTCAATCCACGATTGTTTGCAGAACATTGTTCTGTGCAATTGGCTGCTGTGTTTTGCCCATAAAATACACAGTCAATTCACTTTGTAGTTTATTTTGTGAACACCTTTCAGATGTCTCAAAGACATGATGAGGTACTATATCAAATGCAAGGATTATTATTACTGATTTGTGCCTCATTCAGTTCACAGAGCAAACTCGGGCTCTATCTGGCCCTCTGTAACTTTGCTATTTATTCATTTCTAATATTCTAATAACAACATCAAATACGTGCTTAGACATTACACAGACATTACATAAGAACATAAGAATTAGGAGCAGGAGTAAGCCATTCATCCCCTCAAGCCTGTCTGCCATTCGATAAGATCATGGCTGATCTTCTGACCTAACTCTAATTACCTGCCTTATCCCCATATCCCCTAATCCCTCTATTTTTAAAAAAAATCTATCAGTCTCAGCCTTGAAAATGTTCAAGGACTGAGCATCTACAGCCTTCTGGGGTAGTGAATTCCATAAATTCACTACCCTCTGAATGAAGAAATGTTTCCTCAACTCTGTTCTAAAAGGCTGATTACATTGAATGCAAAGACAACCAACACAGTGAACAGAGTGATATTTTATTGCATCACAGAGGATATTTGAATACACATACTGCCCACAGCAAGGAAACTGTTCTAGTCAAGGTCACAAATAATATCCTGACCATTTGTGACCAGGGCTCCCTCTGCCTCCTCGTTCTCCTCGATCTATCCTCCACCTCAATCACTCAATCCTCCTCCACTGTCTCTCATCCGACCTCAACCTTCAAGCTTCTGTTCTTGACTGGTTCCGGTCCTATCTTTCACACTGGTTCCACATTGTGTCTGCCAACGGCTTTTCCTCCAGCCCCCGCACAGTCTCGTGTGGTGTTCATTCGGCTCTGTCCTTGGTCCCCTCCTCTTCATCCTCTACATGCTCCCCCTCGGTGACATTATCTGCAGACACAGGATAAATTTTCACATGCATGTGAATGACACCCAACTCTACCTTTCCGCTTCCACCCTCAATTCCAGGACTACCAACTTCCTGGCTGCCTGCCTGTCCACGATTTTCCCCAGTTGAACGTCTATAAGACTGAGGCCCTCCTCATTGGCTCACGTCAGCACTTCCACGCCTCAAGTGCTGGCAGCATCAGCATCCAAAGTTACATTCTCCATCTCCTGAAATCATTCAGGAACCTGGGTATCTTGTTTGACCCTGAACTATCCTTCCTCCCCCACATCAGCACCATGACCAGTACTGTCTTCCACCACCTCCACAACATTGCCTGACTCTGTCATTGCCTCGCCCTCAGGCTGCTGAAATTCTTGTTCACGTATTTGTCACACCAAGGCTTGACTATGGAAACTCCATCCTCATTGGCTGTTCCGGCTCTTCTCTTCACAAGTTGCAGATCATCCAGAGCTCTGCAGCTCGTGTCCTCTCCTGCGACCACATCACTCCCACCCTTGCTCAGCTCCATTGGCTCCCCATCCCCCAGAGGATCAAATTCAAGATCCTCGTCCTCACTTTCAAGGCCTTTCATGACCTTGCCCCCTCTTATCTCTCTGACCTGCTATCTTCCTATGAACCTGCCTGCCCCCTCCATTCAGTGGGCTCCGGCCTGCTCCATGTCCCCCACCTGACCCGCCTTACCAATGGTGGATGGGCTTTCAGCCTCTCTGGCCCCCACACTCTGGAACTCCATCACAAAGTCCTTTCACCTTGCTTCCTCCATTGCCTCCTTCAAGGTCGGTCTCAAGACCCTCCTCTTCGATCGTGCATCTTGCTGCCTTCCCAACTCTCTCCCTCCCCTCCTAACTCTCTCCTTCCCTTCCCCCCTACCCTGCCCCTCCCCCTTGCTTGGGGATTTCTAGAATTCTAGTTATCTTTATTGTAAAGGCTATTAAGCCCCGTGGGCGAAGGAAATCATATTTTAAAGCAAAACGCTATTAAAAAGTTTCATCTTAAATATAGTTCATGTAGGCCCATTAAATGATATTTAATATACACTTTGAAGTCAATTTCATCTCATCACTGAGGCCCTATTTGCCACTGTATCCCTATTTAAATTTCAGGTTTTTTTTATTTTGAGCATTCCTTCATTTTGATGTCGTTGAGGCAATCGCCATATTAAAGACTTGTTAAAGTTCTGAATTGCTGGTTCTGGCAAAAGCCTTCAGCTCTTCATTATTTGAGACAGGCTAATCAGCACGAAACCTCTGAAGTCTGGCAGGTGTTAAATCTATGCACCAATATAGGAAAATATAGGAAAGAACTGCAGTGTTTCCTTGGATAAGAACTTGGTCTGTCAGTTGATTCACATCAAAAGCGATAACAAAGAATTGCACTTATATACTAGCTTTTACGTCGGGTGGATGTCCCAAGGCTCGAGACAGTCAAGGATTTGCACCCGAGCAAGGCATTGGATTTGAGAGAACTGGGGGCAAAGGCAGGTGAGGGGGATACGAAGGTGAGAAGATAACCAAAGGCACGGTCAAAGAGAAAGATCTCAAAACAGATCTTAAAGGAGGCAAGTAATTAAAACATACAAACTGCAATTAATACATCGGATAGTCACGATCATCTTTTAGTTTGGCAAACTCTCAGTTGACCATTTAAATCCACTACCAATTTTCATGAAACCTCTCAAATAATAATAATAATATAATAACAATCCTTTCATTAGATAGAGCACTTTTCATGTCTTCTAGACGTCTCAACACGCTTTACAGAATATACTGTAAAGTGAATTGCCTGTGTATCTGTGGACTAAACGAGGCAGCCATTTGCACACAGCAGCTTCCCACAAACAGTTGTGGATTGACATGGCCAATTTATTATTGTTTTTTGAGAGATTATCATCGGCTTGTGGAGGAACGAAATTTACCCAACATTTTCCACTGCCGGGAATCAAAACAGGTATCTCGCTTGTGAGGCAAGTGCTCTAATCACTGAGCTAAAGAACTCTTACAGAATAGGAAATAGGATTCATAAAAACTGTCACATATCTCAACAGATCATAGAATCATTGGATTATATAGCACAGAAGGAGGCCATTCGGCCCATTGCGTCTGTGCCGGCTCTTTGAAAAGAGCTGTCCAAATCAATCCCACTCTCTCTCCATAGCCTTGCAAACTTGTCCTTCCCAAATAATTATGTACTTCTATCTGAAAAGTTGTTAGTGAATTGGCTTCCACCACCCTTTCAGGCAATGCATTCCAGATCTGAACAACTCGCTGAATGAAAAAATGTATCTGCCCCCTTTTATTTTCTCTTTTCAGCTCTCCTCTGTACTTTCTATATTCTATTTCATTATCTTCTGTATTTTGGACCTGACCTTTATCATAAGCCTCCCTTTTCTGTTTTGTTTTAATCCCAATTTCCTTAGTCGTTCCGGGAGGTTTGGATGCCCTACCTTTCCCCTTTGTGGGAATGTATTTGTTCTATCCCCAAACTATTTCCTCCTTGAAGGCTTCTTACTGTTCATTAGCTGTTTTACCTTCCAATCTTTCTTTCCAGTCCACCTTGGCTAGGTCCCTTTTGACCTCACTGAAATTAGCTTTCATCCAGTTGAGTATCTTCACCTTTGATTGTTCCTTGTCCTTTTCTATAAGTACTATAAACCTATTGATGTTGTGATCACTATCGCCCAGATGCTCTCCTCCTGAAACCTGGTCCACTTGCCCCACTTAATTCCCCAGAACTAGATCCAGCAATACCTTGTTGGGCTGCAAACATATTGATCCAGAAAGTTGTCCTGTACACATTCCAGGAATACTTTTTCCTCCTTCCCCTTTACACTGTTATTTTGCCAGTCTATTTTAGGATAATTGAAGTCCTTCATTATCACTACTCAATAGTAGGGTCCGGCGATATATTGATGTATCGCTAAAACCCGATAGAATTTTCATATCGATACGCCGATATAGGCATGTCAAAAATATCGACATATCGAAAAGTCAATATATCGAGGTAAAAAATCGGAATGCGCGCACACTGAACTACAAGATCCAGAATGCTCATCTCTATACACAATGCACAAACCAAGGTACAAAGCTGCCATATTGTATTCATAGTCCTAGAATACAATATACAGGTATGCAAGGGATGGGGGGGGAGAGACGGCTGTGGGGGGGGGGGGTTGAGGGGGAGAGAGACGGCTGGGGGGGGGGGGGAGGTCGAGAGAGAGATGGCTGGGGGGGTTGGGGGGGAGAGAGACGGCTGGTGGGGGGAGAGAGACGGCTGGTGGGGGGAGAGAGACGGCTGATGGTGGGGAGAGAGATGGCTGGTGGGGGGAGAGAGACGGCTGTGGGGGGAAGGGGGAGAGAGACGGCTGAGGGGAGGGGGAGAGAGACGGCGGGGTAGGGGGAGAGAGACAGCTGGGGGGGGGTAGAGCGAGACGTCTGGGGGGCGGGAGAGAGACGGCTGGGGGGGAGGGGGAGAGAGACGGCTGGGGAGGGAGAGAGAGACAGCGGTGGGGGGGGAGGGGGAAAGAGATGGCTGGGGGGGGTGTGGGGTGGAGAGAGACGACGGGGGTGGGGGTTGCGAGAGAGGGACAGTGGCGGGAGGAGAGAGGGACGGCGGTGGGGGAGGGGGGGGCGGGGAGAGTCGGGGTGGATGTGATAATATACAGATAGATACAGATGGGGGGGATGTGAGAGAGGAGAGAGACACAGACAGAAAAACACAGAGATGGAGAGAGTGAGAGACACAGAGAGAGAAAGATATTTACCTCCTGAGGAGATAGGCCCCGAATGCGTGCACCGCTCGCGAATGCGCAGTAGGAAAACCCAAAAATATCGATATTTCGATATATCTCGATATGAGCCCATCGATATATCTAAATCGGAAAATTTCCATATCGACGGACCCTTCTCAATAGGTTTTGCATCTTTCTGAAATCTGGTTGCAGATTTGCTCATCTATTTCTTTCCCAATATTTGGTGGTCTATAGTACAGTATATACCTAACAGAATAACAGTTCCTTTTCTGCTCCTTAACTCTAACCAACTATATTCTGGTTTTGGACACACGCCCCACTCCTTTTTTTTCCTTCCCTATCCCTCCTGAATACATTGTAGCCAAGAATATTCAGCTCCCATTCCTGCCATTGTATGAGCCAGATCTCCGTTATTGATACTACATCATAACTCTATGTGGAATGTTTGTCTATTTAAGATATCTAGAACATCTTATTAACACAGCAGTAAAGACCGTTTTGTTTGTGAATCTTACTTTTAGTATCCACAGTATCCATAGTTCTATTCTCATATTTATTTATTTAGATTTCCATGACTAGTCTAAAATAGATATCATCATCAAATGAGAAACTCCTGCACATCATTGTTTGATAATTGTATTTCAGTAACTTATAGCTAATGCCCTGAGATGCTAATGACTGTCCCTAGCAAGAAGGGTTTGTCACCCTTACCTCCCTCATCGCGCATTCTTTTTAAACCAACAATAGCATTGCTGAATAATACTGACAGAGTGGTGCACCTTAAACATCCCACAGTTACACTCAGGGAAGAATAAAATGTATTGCTTGAATGCTGCAGTATTAAAGCCAAGATTTTCACAATTATGAAAACGCGTCTTCTTGCTTCTTGCATCTTCACATAAAAGATCCTTAATGTGAATTATGTCGACATTAGAGAAAAGCTAAAATGTACTGCCGATTTGTCGGTGTAGGCTAAATTGTGCAGACAGCGCAATTGAACAGGTTTCGTCTACATTGGGCTGCCCAAGCTCAGTCCACATTTTCCTCTCCTAAAAGGCTGATCTCATCTGAATTTAGGACCTGCAGGTTAAAGGATACATTCTCTTCCAACACTCATCTCTTTTAATACCCGTATTTTATTAGTGTAACTATGAATAATAGTTGAATAAAGTTAAGATATTCCAAAGTATAATCCTCTGAGTTTACATTGTGATAAATGATAGATAAAGATTTGTGTTGGCTGACACTCCAGTGTGGTACTGGGGGAGCTCTGCATTGTTGGGGTTGTCGTTCTTCAGATAAGTTTGCTGAACCAAATTCCCATCTGGCAATACTTAGGTTGATGTTAAAGATCTTGTGACGTTTGAAAACAGAGGGAGCATGTACTGGTGTTCTGGCCAATCATTTTGCTGATTAAACTCTTGGCTCTATGTGAGACATTGCTATGCGTTTCCTCATTTGAAGCACCATAAAAATACAAGTTTTTTTTCTGCCAAGCACATATACCTCAATAACAACAAAATTATATTTGTATAGCACCTTTTACATTGGGAGGACGTCCCAAGGCGCAGCACAGTCAGTGTTTTGGACCCGAGCTGGGATTCGGGATCGGTGTGGGTGGAGGGAAGGGGGTGAAGGGGGTGACTGATGGCACGGTTGAAGAGGAGGGTTTTGAGGCGGGATTTGAAACAGTCTAAGGAGGGGCAAGGCGGAGAGATTGTGAAATAGAATTGAGGGCAGAGTGCTGAAGGCTCGCCCGCTGATGATGGGGCGGGTGGGTTGGGGTATATGGAGCAGGCTGAAGCCTGCTGAGTGGAGGGAATGGACAGGTTGATAGCGATTTGGAGGTCACATAGTGCTTTTGATGTCTTCTGGACGTCTCTTCACAGAATATATTGACTGTATATTTGTAGGCAAAAAGTGGTAGCCAATAATGCACAGCAGTGTCTCACAAACAGTCGTGGATTGAAATTTCCAATTTATTGGGGGTTTTCTTGACGGATTATTCTCAGGTATATGGAGTAAGGAAACCTGCCCAAGGTTTTGCCCTGTCTGGAATCAAACCCAGGTGTCTCACTTGTAAGGCGAGTGCTCTAACCACTGGGCTACAGGAGTCCACACAATGGGGGTGATAGACTCAGATAAGTCTTGCATTGGATCTATATTAATGTTGCGACAGTGCCATATGGGTGCTATATACCAAACCTTTCACAGCAAACGATGCCTGCTTGTTCTGATAACATTTCCCAATGAATAATGTATGGGTCAGATATTTGGACAGAGGTGACAGAGGTGAGTAAAATGCCTGCTGGCAGACAAAAAAAGAATCTTGAGCAAGCTGAAGCCTTCACAGAAATGAGTATGAAAATGGAGTCAGACAACCGTAACTGGCTATATTTATGGAGCATTCAAGCTATAATAGAATGTCTCATCCAGTTACACTCTACAATAAACAAAGCATTTTTTCTGTCTTACACTTTTTTAAAAATCAAGTATGAAATGGAGATTTGTCAATAATATAATATGTTTAACTAGATAACTTCCTACTTGAAAACTGAAGATCCTAGAATTTGCTCTGTGAGGGCAACAACTTTCAACTGTTATGGAGTTACACAGAGCAATACAACGCGGAAACAGGTTGTCTGGTCCAACTTGTGCCATGCCAGAGTATACACAGCATCCAAGGACTGGGTGGCAATGATCATCAATGATTTTGGAAGTCCTTGCTGGGCATTTCTGGTGACTGCATGGTCTTTGATGATAATACAATACTAACAACTCTTTGATGGTCAATCCAAAAATTGGAATGCTCAGTAAGGGTCCAAATGGACAATTGATCTGCATTCAGATTAATGGCACGTAATGTATGTTACAATCCTTGGAAGCAGAGAGACACATCCTGCTACAAGCATACATCTTATCAGGCCTTCACACAGAACCAGCTTGCTCTGAGACTCTAACCCATTTGAAGGTGCTATATACATAAAATTGTTGTTGTTGGGTATGTTTGCTAAGAGGCAAATAATTGCAAAGACAATAAATGTGGAAAAATTATCCATTGAACAATTTCAGATAAACAGTAGTGCAGTTAAACATCATAAAGTTCCAATGTTCTGCATTGAGCACCCTCATCCGTATGGCATGGATGTTGTACAGGAAAATATTAAAGGACAAATGTAAAAGAATATATATTTTTTATTTTATGTTTGGAATCTAACTGCATGATGCAGTGGGTTAGAAAACCATCCTTTGTTTCTGGAATAAAGAGAAAATTGAATGTTGGAAAACCATAAAAATAGAAGTGCTGTCAATCCACATCACATCAGTGAACATCAGAAAGGGACAGACAAGTTAACATTTAACAGATAGTCTTTCATTAGAACTCAAATAATAGTCTGGGAGAGCTTGTGTGCAGGAAAGCGAAAGATTTGAGAGCAGGCTAGCAAAATAAGCTGTTTAGAAGAAAATAAAACATATAACTTGACGAGCCATTAAGGAATTGTGAAATCCTGTGAAAGGCAGGTTTTGGAAAAGCCATAACGGTGAGGCATCAGTCAGCGCATGTGAAATTCAAATAGAAATCAGATTAAGATGATGTGACAGGTGAGTGTAATCCGCATTTCTGTGTGCACAAACTTGTCTATAAAACAGAGTAATCTGGAAAATGTAGTCAAATAAAAATTTGTTTCACTGACTTGTCTGATGTTAAAAGTGCAAGCCATAGAATATCTCCTGTATTCATTGGGATAGGAGACCCTTCATTTTTCTTTGCGTCTGCAAAGTTTGTATATGATGCAATAGAGTCACAACTAAGCTTTTACTCTATTGACACCTATTGGTTCTGTAACGGACAGACTGAAAAAGATGGAACTTCTGAAAATTCTTTTAACTGGTCATATTGTCATCTCAAAGTAAGACCCACTCATCAAATGGACAACCTGGAAATCCTAGTCTCATAATGCCTGTGATTGGAACTGAATGCTTTGTGTGAATTCTGATATGTCACAAACCAGCTATATTGCCACAGAGCAATATAGCCCTGGACTGAATCCTGTGAAGGAATTTCAATATGTATGTTTGCCTATATTTACCACACCCAGGATACAGAGGAAGATACACAAGTGTACGGAAGGTTTAAAGTCTGAATCAGCCTCAAGATAATGCAGCATTGTTGAGTGATCTGCCACAAAATGAAACCCAGCTGTCACCTCACATATAATTTAATATAGAAACTAACCAAGGGCATCTCTACTCTGAGGCCTGAAGTGTAAAAAATAGAAACTGAGAGCAGTAATTGCCTTCAGTTCTAGCGGTAAGTCTGCTGTCTCTGCTGAACTGGTTTCTAAGGCTCCTTAGAACTCCTGAGTTGAATCATGCATATTGTTGATAATATTGGTCGTTTGTCAGATAATTAATCGAACAATAAGATTGAATGCAGTACATTGTTACAGGGGCTTTTCAGAATGTTTCGCTTGTTTCACTAATCATTTTCTACAAACAGACATGAAGTAAATGACATTTTATTTTAGGAGATTGTTGCCCAGGAAACCGAGAGAAACTCTTTTCTCTTTTTGAATAGTGCCACAAGATCGTTAGTGTCCACCTGAACAGGCAAGCAGGATCGCACTTTATAATCTCATCTGAAGGATTAATGATCCATAGGTTTCCCCTGGTACAAATTTCCACTCTCAACCCCTACTAAGAGTAGAGAAGCACGGAGCATTGTTTCTGAATAAGCTGTGAGTGTACGAGACAGTGATATGGTTTGACAGCTCATCTTTTCAGGGGAAATAAATAAATGGGAGTAATTCTGTAAACGGCTTTAAAAAAAGGCTTAAATTAATTTGCATTCATCTTAAGTGATGCTCATGATCGAGTATAGACTTAGAATCTTTTGTTGGACTACGAAAACTTAGTCAAGCATTCTGCTGCACATTTTCCTGTTGCATCTCGTCACTTGCATATCAGGCCAGATGTTTACGGGGTTGGCAGGCAGCCATGAGCTTCTGTCACACACTATGATTCCCAGCAGAGGGTACCCGGTCATCCATCTCAATCCTCATTACTCGCAGTGAATGTGCTTTTTTAAAAGTGTCGTCCAGAACCACTAACGGAATAAGTTGTCAGTGATGAACAAGACCAGATATACCTGCTTTGCAGTAAAACTTAACATCTCGTTTCGGTGGTAAATTAGCAGCTATTTTAAAGAAATACACTTTAATTACTAGTCACTTTACTTAGAAGAGTCTCTTGTGTTATTTGCCACTTTTCAATGTGATTTTTTGCTATGTCTGCTGCACCAGAGTGCTTTCATATTTATTGAAAGTTCCTTTAAAACTAAAAGTTCTCGCAACTTTCTCTTGTTTGTAGAACCAATACCTTCTCTTAAACTACTGCTGTACTGGCAGAGAAGAGGAATGCTCTTAGCGCTTGCTACAATACTTGATGGAGCTCAGTTGTGCACCTTATTTCCAGCCTAGGCAGTGGAATTGCCGAAAGCTCTGGCCCTGACACTATACCTAATCTTGGGATTGCAGATATTGTACATCCTATATTATATCGCAGTGTGGGGTTTATATGATGAATATTTATTGTATGTAGTTTCATTCAAGATTTGTAGAAATGTTGCTGCTCATATTAAAATCCACATTTAGTAGAACATGGAGATGGTAGCTTGTGGTGATAACAAATGGTTAATATTCAAATTGAAGTGCATGTAACCGGATGATTGGCAGAAATCACTTCTTAGTTGTTCTTGGTGTAAATGTCATTGCCTTGTGACACATTCAGGGAATAAACTGTAGGTATCTGTAACGTCACTTTAACAGCTAAAACTGGAAGTTTACCAGCAGTGATACTAATAATCCTTGCATTTGATATAGTGCCTTATCACATCATCAAGACAAGTCAGAGCGCTTCACACAATATATTGTAAAGTGGAATGACTATTTAATTCAAAAGTAATTGTCCATTTGTCCAATATTTGGAGTACCCATTCAGCAATCCACACAGTATGAGTGATACCAGTGTCTGAACAAATGGGTGACTGGACCTTGCATCCCCCTCTCCCAGCACTATCACATTACCTCACTCTTTTTGTGCTATTCTTGTAGGTCTCTGAAACTTTGAATATTTCTATTTAGACAGTGAGTGCCAAAGGTTTCATCGAGGAAACTGTTATGGAAGAATTACTCAGCTACAGTGCAAAGCAGCTGAATTAACATCAGTAAATACAGTTATTAGTTCAGGATGCTTCAGTGCCCTTGTCAGTTCCTTGTGCAAGTGAATTTACCTCCCTGTAAGAGGCAGTCACTCCTCCAAGCCACTCACCCTGATAATATCAAGCATGTTCCCCAAATGAACAAAGTGAGGAAGGTATCATTCCTTTGAATGCTCTGATTTTAAAAGTACTCTCAGCTTTTATATGAGATGACTAATTCTAACTCATTCACCTATAAAATGCATGGACACTACACTTTAGAGGAAGCCCTGTGAAGCATTTGAAGATGTCCTGATGTGAAAGCTACTATATGTGATCTATGCAACTGTTTTCCAAAAAAGTGAAAATGTTTTGCTGTTTACACCAAACATAGTCATAGTAGGACAAGGGAAATACACACATACTGTGGGCTAATTGGCTACCGCATTCAGCCCACAAATATACAGTCAATTCACTTTGCTGTGATTATTCCGTGAAGCGCTTTGAGACATCTAGAAGACATGAAAAGCGCTAGATCAAATGCAAGGATTGTTATTACTGTGTTGGCACAAACCTCTGGCATGTGAGTAAGGAAAGAATATAGCACAAGTTTGTGACCAAAAAAAGGAATGTGTAGATGCCCAGGAATATGTAACAGGTATATATCATTCTGACAGCTGCTTTCAAAGCTATTCAGGATTGCATGTGAAATTCCTTTGTCCCTCGGCAAAGCCGAGAGGTTCGGATATGCTGGGTCTGCTTCTTGCTGTCTGCTGTCTGACAAAAGCTTCCAACTGTGCATTCTGAAAGCCGAGAGTGCAGAGCTGACCTTTAAACACAGCTCTGGCTAGAGCCTTTTTTTTGGTCAACCGGGTGTCTGACACATCACCATGCTTAAGAGTATCAAAAACAAAACTGAGAAGTCCATGCATCCCACTACATATGGATATTCCAGAGATAGGTTGTTGGAATGGAATGCACTCTATCCTTGGACGGATGCATTGATGTCCAACTAAATATGTTGAAGTTGTAAATACAAACAACATATAACATTTGTACGAGTAAAATACAAATGTATTTGTGTTTCAATGCACAATGTCTGCCATAGTAACTCAACTCCAGCAACAGATATAAAATAAGCTAATAGTCGTGAGGCAGCGACTTCCAAAGATCTTTTGCTGAAATATAGTATCCATAGAGCTGCAGTGTACACATTGCCAGCATTTATTGAAAATAGGTCAGAGATCAAGGTTTTGCATTCCTTTCAAATTGTGGATTTTATGAAATGAATATTCAGAGCATATGAAACCTTGAGTCTGACAAGAAAGGACTTTAATTTCAATTCTGTGCTGCAGTTTTGCAAGGTGGACAGGAGAAAGGTAATTTTTTGAAAAAAATTGTCTTTTCAAAAGCCCAAAACAAATTTAAAGGAAAGAAAAACGTTGTTGCACCTACAAATTCACTTTACAATATATTCTGTGAAGCGCTTTGAGACGTCTAGAAGACGTGAAAAGCACTTGATCAAATGCAAGGTTTATTATTATTATTTCAAGAACATTTTAATGCCCTTCTAACATAATTCCTGTTGTGTAACTATCACCTTTGGTCTGTAGTTGAAAGTAACTTTGTTTTGCATATCGTAAAATAAATTTCATTGGTATTAGAAATAAAAACAATTATTAAAACATATACACCATGAATATTATCCCTAGAAAGATGTGTGTAGAAAAATATTGGTAACAAATGCATGGTTTGGTCCTTCAAGGCAATACAGTATAATGTGTTTTGGTTCTGAGTTTATTACCCTTTGGCAATGAGACTCTTTCTAACACAATAATCAGATCTGGGATTAGGCAGCAGAAACATTCTTATGATGAACAGTGAGGCAGTTTATGGCTCTTTAAGCTGTTCATCAGTGATTGACACTTTAACATCAGGGGCTTTTCCCAGTGAAGCAGGTTAGTTGAGAATTATCAAACTCTACACACGCACAGAAAGCCTGTAATTCCAAGCTTCTCTGCATCAATTTGCTAAATCAAAAGCAACAGGAAAAATGAGTGTTTACGCTGCCACCTCCATGGAAGTACAGAATTGTTTGAAGAAAACAAAAGAGTTGAACATTTACCAGACATCAGGCAGGTCCCTATTGACTGATGCACAGAAATTGTATGTTTGTATAAGGTATTCCTTTGCCTGAACTCAACTGAACAGCAAATTATCACTTCAGTTATGAGTGATACTGAGTCATTTGCACATATTAAATCTACAGATTAGCTAAGAAACTGACATTGGTCAAACCTAATCTACAATAAAGATTGTTGCATCCTGTGCGATCAGGGTGAAATATCGCTCACACACACAACTTTAATTTGCAAAAAATCACTGTTTTCTGTAATACACTGAAATAAAAATGTCAGTTGTATAATGGTCTAATGACAACAACAACAAAATTACATTTATAAAGCGTTTTTCACCTCGGGACGACATCCAGATTGTTCCTATTTTCAACAAATGTCCTTAATTTAACATATTATAGAACAGACTTTGAAATAACATTCTTTCACTTCAGCCCTTGATTGAATACATTGAACTTCAACTCTTATTGGAATAATTTATTTATCAAAACAAATTCTTTAGTTAAAGCCTTTTTCGGAGTTTGTGCTCCTATAATAAAATTGACCACGTTCTGACAAATATAGAATGCACAGTGTTGCAAATGTACAATCCTGGCACTTGTTTTTCTACTTGGTATTGTAAAAATCTGTCTCACCAAGGAGGGACATTTTAATTAGAGTTGTCAATGGAAAAATGTCTATTATTAGTGAACCTTCGGGGTCACAGCTTGGGGTAAGGAGGAGCTTGCTGCTGTGTACTCTGCCCTGTACTGATGGAATGGAAGAATTGGTGTTCCAGAGTTTGGAAATTAGCTCATTATATGCACACCATTGCTCCCTTTGTGAATGGTTGGCAGGTTTACAACTTCATGCATATACTTTTCAAATGCTTTTAAGTGCTCGAACATTATCATGCATGAAGGGCACTGTACAAATGCAAGATGTTGTTGAAGTCTTTTTCCTATGAAGGTGGGGGTGGGGCGTCATTTTTTCCTGTCTTTTGAGCAAAGCTTCTGATTATTTAATTTGAGTGATTGTGTTCAACTCCTTACTCTCCTTCCAGGACTTCATTGTGACTGTGATCTTTTCATTCATGTGGCTCGTGAGTTCCTCAGCCTGGGCAAAAGGCCTCTCTGACGTTAAGATTGCCACAGATCCTGATGAAGTACTTCTCCTGATGTCAGCCTGCAAACAGCAGAACAACAAGTGCTTGCCTGTCAGAGACCCTGCAATGTCAGGGTTAAATACATCTGTTGTAAGTTGAACATCGCTGTCTGTAAAGAGTGGGCTATAGTTTGAAATGCCATCAAGTGGTAAGATATGGGTTAATATCTACACTGTTCCGTGTGGATAGTGTCCATCTTCAACTATATGATATCAAGTATACAAAATGAGAGAGCCAAGATTCATGAACGATTCATGCGTTACTTTCAATAGTGGAATAAAGAGCAACACTCAGCTCAAATCCAGACCTAACTGTGAAAATAACTTCTCGCTGCTGGTAGAAGGGTTTGTACGGTTTCCCATCACTTGCAATCCTGCTCCACAAATGTGATCATTAACTGATAGGTACTGTAATTGGTAAATTATACCCACTCGAGACATTTCAGTGCTGTAACTGGGCATTCTGGTTCCACACTGAAACCAACCAGAAATACAACAACAAATAGCAAAAAGAATAACAAGAGAAAATACAACACAGGATATGGCATAGTCCAGTCTTATTCTTTCATAAGGTGTGACAATTTAATCTTTTAATATCCACATCTCATAAATTTACAGTTCAGAAATCAATTTAATTATGAGATATAAAATAATTTAGGCGTAAAATATAAAATAATTACCACCAGCATCCTCAAGAAGATACCAATTTTGCTTTGGGATGTGCTAGAAATTATAATAATAATAAATCACACAGTAATCCAGTTCCTAAGGATAATTATGTGGAGAGCTCAAATTGTAGATGTCATTTTTGTTGGTTAAAAAGTATGATAAAAGATTTTAAAGGTCACATAACACCTACATGATGTGCATGTCAGGAGCAATTTTCTAAAGACATTGTTATTTTTTGCCTTCCTGCATTTTTTGGTGCTTGTCTTACAAGGTCTGATTTTGTTGATGGCTTAATGATAGCAATTACAGGTGTTAGAGCAATCCAGATTCCCATTTACACAGAATTACTAATGCACGCTGTCATGAAATACTAGCTCTGTTTCTCAAAATAATTATTTCTGCTTTGTGCTCTGAAGGCTCTTATCTTTGACACTATATTTAGGCAGTGAGTGGGCTGCCGGAGAAAACTGGCTCTGTTAAGTAATCCAAGAATAAACAACAACAACTTGCATTTTTATAGCAGCCTTCACGGGTGGGGGTAGCTCCCAGAGCACTTGACAGTGGCGGAGTCTGACAACAAGCCAGAGGGGAGAGGGAGGGACAGCCAGGAGGCCAGAGCCACCAAAGCAGTGGCAACGTGTGGGAAAGTGGGTGATAAGCAGGTTAGATAGGTAGGCAGGTGACAGGGCATGAAGCGATTTGAAAATGAATGAGAGCATCTTGAAATTGATCCATTCAGTAATTGGGAGTTAGTGAAGCCTGGCTAGGCCTGGTGTGATGGAGATACAGAGTTTTGTGCGTGTGAGTATCCACGTGGCAGAGTTTTTAATTAATTGGAATGTGTGTATGGTGGAGCTGGGGAGACGAGCAAAGTTGGTATTTGAATAGTCCAGGTAGGAAGTGATGAAGGTGTGAACCAGGGTTTCGGCAGCTCTGCCTCCTTATCCTCCTGGACCTGTCGGCTGCGTTCGACACAGTCGACCACACCATCCTCCTCCACCACCTGTCCTCCATCATCCACCTCAGTGGGACCGCACTCACCTGTCGAGTCCTAACTCACAAACCACCAGCAGCACATCTCCACGAACGGCTTTTCCTCCCGCTCTTACCCAGTTACCTGTGGGGGACCCCAGGGATCCATCCTTGGCCCCCTCCTCTTCCTCATCTATATGCTCCATCTTGGGAACGTCATCCGCAGACATGGCGCACACTTCCACATGTACGCGGATGACACGCAACTCTATTTCTCCACTTCACTTTGCGACCCCCAGTCCCCTGATGTTTTGTCAGTCGGCCTGTCAGACATCAGCGCAAATTTCTTGCAGCTGAATGTCGACAATCCCTTGGCTCTCGTCAACGTCTCCATTCACACGGCTCTCACCTCCTCCACCTTCCCGGCCTGCCCCTAAAACTCTCCGAACCTATGTGCACCTAGGCGTCAGGTTCGACCCCCAACTGTCCTTCCTCCCCCACATCCAGTTTGTTACCAGCACCACCTCCGACGGATCGCCCGTCTCCGGCAATACCTCACCCCAAAAGCCGCTGAAACCCTGGTCCACGCCTTTGTCACCTCTCGGCTGGACTATTACAACGCCCTCCTCGCCAGTCTTCCCTCCACCACAATCCATAAAATCCAGCTAATCCAAAACTCTGCCGCCCACATTCTCACCTGCTCCAAGCTTCGCTCCCCCATTACCCCAGTCATTGCCAGACTTCACTGGTTCCCTGTCCCAGAGAGGATCGACTTCAAGATCCTCACCCTTGTTTTCAAATCCCTCCACTCCTCTGCACCCCCCTACCTCTCTGATCTCCTCTCACCCCAACCCAGCACCCGCTGCCTTCGCTCCTCTGGGTCTGGTCTCCTCCATGTCCCCCGAGTCCTCCGCTCCACCCTCGGCGGCCGGGCCTTCAGCCACTACGCTCCAAGGCTCTGAAACTCCCTTCGTCACTCGCTTCGCCTCGCCCCCTCTCTTCCCAGTTTCAGATCACAGCTGAAGACCTTTCTTTTCGACCGCGCTTCTGCTCACCTTTCTGCCCCTGCCCCTGGCTCGGTCCCGGGATCCGCTACTGTGAAGCGCTCTGAGACGCCATCCGGCGTGGAGAGAGGTATATAAATCGAAGTTGTTGTTGTTGTGAGGTAAAGACAGAGGCAGAAAATATGGCGGTGGTTAGAAAAAGTATTTCCGGGCAGGGGAAGGAAAGCTGGAATTGATCCTGTCCAAAATGCCCACGGATTTGGGGAGTCTGAGGGAGAGCTCGTGAGGTTGAGGAGTTCAGATCCGCAGGAGAGAAGACATTGTATTTACTGGAGGAAATTTACACTTATCCAAGCCTTGACATCCATCAAACCGGCCGACTGGACATCAGTGGACTGGGCGGACTAGGAGGAGCAATAGTAGATGTGTGTGACACGCACACGTTGTGTGACACGCACACATTTGGAAGTTCATCCTCTGTCTGCAGATGTCATTGCCAAAAGGAAGCCGTAGATGAGCATGTTGTTCAATTCTTTGAAATGTTTGGACCTCCTTTTTGGATACTTTGCGTCCAAATAGATATTTATTTCTTGCAAGCAAGCAGTGTCTTTAAACTGTAGTGAGTGAGATCAGTATTGCTTTATAAAATCTGACATCAGAATACTCATAAAACAGCTGAAAGTTGCAAATGTTCCTTCTTCCTAGATCTTTGGATTCCTCAACTTCATCCTGTGGGCTGGAAATATTTGGTTTGTGTTCAAGGAGACTGGCTGGCACACGACAGGGCAACGGCAACCTCAAAGCACCATGGAAAAGCACACTGCTCCAAGCGGCTTTAACCAACCGTACAACCAAGGTGCATATGACCAAGAAAGCTTCGGTCAAACAGACGGTTACAACCAGCAAGCTGGCTACGGACAACAGCCAGCGAGCTATGGGCAACAAGCATCCTATGGTCAGATTGGAGGATATGCTCAACAAGGTGTGGGTCAGGGTGGTTTAGCCCAGAATCCTCCAACTTCTTTTACCAATCAAATGTAACCTGTCCCAGGAGTCATTCATTTCTGTATATTTTCTGGGATTTCCACAGCGTTATGCTTCAAGTTAGTTATTGGATTATAAATTGGCATTGAGTACTTCTGTGATATTGGTAATCGGAAATATGAGTTGAAAATGGCAGTGATTGAAATCACGTGTTATTAATAATCTCTATGCGTAAAATATAGATATGGTGATATAAGTATTGATGGTTACTGTAGGTATCACTTCATAAAATGCCTTCATGGTTGCTTTTTATGTTGTATTGAGATGGTAATTCCTGTAAACTTGTTGAAATACACAAACACGTGTTCTGCTTATATGCTATTTATTCCTGCATCTGTGGTAGATTCTATCTGAGCAGATAGAGGTAGAATATCTTTTTGATGAGAAATAAATAAGTGGCCCCTCTATATGTTTACTGATTATTGTATGTGTATATTTAGGAAAACATTTGTGCATGAAATTGTGCATTTACAACTTATACATTGTGTGGCCTTAGTGTAATGTGACTTTTAAGAGCGCTAAGATCTTACCTTTATGTAATGTTAGAATAGAAATTATTTTATGCTGTAATTACACAACTACAGGCATTGCAATAGAATGGAATTTATATATATATATTGAAGCCCATCACTTGCTGCCTCGACCCCCAAGCTGCTGGTCACCCAACTCCTCCTCCTCCTCTCCCATCTGCTATTTAACCAGTGGCTCTCCTCAGGTTCTGTTCCTTGGGCCTTGAGATGTCCCAGTGCCTTGGGACGTCCTCCTGATGTAAAAGGCTCTCTATTAATGTGATTTTGTTGTTGTTGTTCCTCTCCACCTTGAAGCCGCGATCATCATTCCCCTCCTCAAAAAACAACTCTTGACCCCAGCAACCTCACAGATTACTGTCCCATTTCCAACCTGCCCTTTCTTGCCAAAGCTGTGGAACATGTTGTCACTCACCAGATCTCCCTCTCACCTCTCCCTCCGTTGCCTCCTCGAGCCCCACCAGTCTGGTTTCACCCTTGCCCATAGCACAGAGATAGAACTTGTCGAGGTCACAAATGATGTTCTCTCTCTCTGTGATCAGGAATCCCTCTGCCTCCTCGGCCTCCTGGACTTCTCTGCTGTGTTTGACACAGTTGATCATGCCATCTTCATCCACCACCTCTCCTCCCTCAATCCACCTTAGTGGGATCACACTAGTCTGGTTTGAGTCCTCCTAACAAACCAACTTAACTTTGTCTCTTCAAACAGTTTCTCCTCCCGCCCCACTCGGTCACCTGTGGGGTACCCCAGGCTCCATCCTTTGCCCCCAGTTCTTCCTCATTTATATAGTCCCTCTTGGTGATGTCATCCGCAGACATAGGGTAAACTTCCACATGTATGCAGATGACACATAAAATCTACTTTTCCACAACCAGCTGCAACTCTAGGTCCACCAATACTCTGTCAGCTTGTCAAGCGGACATTGGCCTAGATGTGGGAAAAGTTCTTGCAATTGAATGCTGACACGATGGAAACCATAATCATTGGCTCCCATCAATATCTTCTATCCTGCAGCCTATCCCTCAAACTCACCAAATCAGTATGCAACTTAATAATAATAACCTAGGCTTCAGGTTCGACTCACTGCTGTCCTTCCTTCACCAGGACCACATTCCTCCACCTCCGCCACATTATCCACTTCCAACTGTACCTGACCTCAGACACAGTCTCCATTTGTCACCTCCCGACTTGACTTTTCAAATTCTCTCTTCGCCGGTCTGCCCAGCTACACCATGCACAGGATCCAGCTGATCCAAAACTGTATCACCCATATCCTCACATGCACTAATCTCCATACCCCCATCACACCAGTTCTAGCCAAGCTCCACTGGCTTCCTATTGCCAAAAGGATCAATTTCAAGATCCTTACAATTGCGTTCGAATTCCTTAACATTCTGGCATCTCCTTACCTCTCCAACATGTTTATCCATAACCCGCAAACCGCTGTCTCCGCTCGACTGGTTCCAGCCTTCTGCATGTCTTTCATGCCCTGCATTTAGTCATCGGCAGCCGCACTTTCAGCCACTATGGCCCAAAACTCTGGAACACTCCACCTGCCCTTTCCTTCCCCGTCTTGAGGTAATGCCTGAGGGCATTCCTCTTCGACCGTGCCTACACTCACCTATCCCCTCCCCCCTCCCCTGGCTCGGTGTCAGGCTCAGCCATTGTCGAGTGCCCTGGGACATTACTCTGTGTGAGGGGCGCTTTACAAATGCAACTTGTTTTTAATTCTGTTTTTGTTTACTACATTTGAACCTTGCTTGTTTGTTGAATATAAGTTTTGTAATTTCCTTCATGCACATTGCCAGAGAAGTATTGTGATTTATTTTGGCATGTCAGTGTGATTTGTAGCAAGTCTGATAATTCACTACAATTGACTGAACCTGAAAACCCTTTTACTGAAATGTCTTTACTATGGAGAATGCTTTTTGATGAACGTAAATGCAACCAGCTTCTATAACTTGCCATAGACATTTATTCAATTTAACCCTTGGCGCACCATGTTATGTACCAGCCTCTATTGATGGTGTCACTGTGTTTCCCACTAATGGCATAGATTAGTTTACTGTATAAATACTGAAGCTGTAAATGTATTAAACCGTTACATACCTGTCACTGTAGGTCTTTGTTTGTCGGTGTGAGATGTAATTCTAAAAGCACAACGTGACTGTAATTCCTTCATATCTCCTTTTTAAAGTACAGTATTTTGTTATTGTGATATGGCAAAGTGAGTGTGTGAAAGTATTTCAGAGAAATCCCTAGTCATTTGCGAATTAAAATAACTTTCAGTGCCCATTAATCGCCTGCAAGATACACAGTCACTACTACACAATACAATAAATTCCATGAAACGTTTTGAGAGGTCCTCCAGATGTAAAAGACATTACATCAAATGCAAGTATTACTAGCATAATTAGCAGTCCATCAACTAGCAGAAAATCTTGGGGAACTTGTTTAAGACAGCTGCCAGGTTTCCAAATGTTAGACCAACCTTTAATACACTAACTTGAATGCTGGCAACTGGAAGCCATGACAAATATGTTTCTTAGGAAATGTTTTCAAAGGTACCACAGAGTGGTTTCTATTTGTTATTTATCAAGGCAATTATTCAAAGCACATGAGTATCAGTACCTTAAGAAACAGCCACCTGAATCAGGATGCTATTTACTGAGCTGGAGAATTTCTGTCGAATTACAGTCTAAAATTTTAACCATAGTACTATACTATAATCACATTGTTTGGTTTTTAACCCAACATAATTAGATAAAAGCAATGTCAGTACTAAAACAGCATTTGGCTCAGAATGGTCAATTTATTTATCTTTGGAATGAAATAGCACTGTATGTGATTTCAAATGGAAATTCAACTTTGATGTGAAACTATACCTGTAGTGTTCCCATTGAAAGCTCGAAGTCCTTTTTTAAGAGATTGTGAGCTGAATTGTGTACTTGTGAATGCTCTCCAATCAGTGTTGCAGTATTGTTATGAGGCAACAGTATCATTGTTGGATGTGTGCTGTGATCTGTATATGATTATTTTGTATGTTAAAACTATTGTAATTTCCAATTTAAATGGTCAAATTAAAGTACTGTATAACACATTTGTGTGTCCTTCATTGAATAATAACCTCACTTATACATTCTCACTTCCAACTGTTGAGTCCATAAAAATTAACTTAAAATGCCAATCTTAAAAGGCATTTTTACACTTTTTGTTTACAAAATGTTGTTAACATATGTCCTATTAATAGAGAGTTACTAAAATGTTAAGCCTTTTCAGCATAAATTAGCTATTGAATTTTGCCTACAAAATTTACAACAAAATCCTGTGAAAGGGCTTTGAAACATTTTGATGCAAGGATTATTATTATATCATAATTAAGGATGTCACTACAAACAGAAAAAATGAGAGGATGGGTGGCAAGAATGCCATAAAGATGGTAAAAACAATACAGTTCAGATCAGATTTACTGTCATAATAGATGTTAAGATTTACTGTCATAGTCAGTCGGTGTGATATACAGATTTCTATACAGATTTTATCTATCAATGTATAACTGTCTTCCAACTATCTCCATTACTCCAGACATAGTTTACTCTAGTAGGTTTTAAATTCCCTTGTAAATCTACTTAAGGAATACAAGATAATTGCCTTCATAAACCCTCCAGTCAGTCAGTTACAGTATTTTTATGACGGTATCACAATAGCATCTCAGCATTTTCAATCGATACAATTTCAAGCATTATTGATGGTTGACATTAACATGTGTATATTGTGTTGAAACTGCAGTATATGCTATAAAATGATTGATAGGTGGGAACAAACATTTAAAATACAATTTAAACTGAAACTTTAGGTGATGCCCACTAAAATAACTTTAGGCTCGCTGTTGTTTTAGGCAATTATCTGATCTCTGAGGCTACAACTTTCTTGTTCAGTTCTAATGCCATTTTTTTGGTTTTAAAATAACTAGAAACATTATCTGAGCAATTGCCAGTGCAACTAATCATATTACCTCCAGACATATACCACCTAGTCAGTGATTGAAAAGGCTCAGCAGTTCAATCTGTCCTTGCTACTGAATGCAGCATGTGTTTGGTTTGATAGGGACAAAACCAATGACGCACTATATCACAGCTGGACACTCATTGGTTTGTGGTGACAGCCTGATACAAACTGCAGGTTTATGTCAATGTAACTGTTCTGCAAGGTACAGTACAGTAAAAGCCAGTTTATCCCGTATATTCGGCCAAAAATGCAATTTTTATTTAAAATGCATTTTACCGGACTCTTTTTTGCGATGCCGGTTATACGGAAGTTACGGTTGATTGGGTCACAGATAAATGGGCTTGTACCGTATTTGATTTTCCATTTTACTTAAATTAGTCTTGAAGAGAGTGACCAATTTCGGCCAAGTCACCAGAAGAAACTCCTTTTACTGTTTTTTATCAGTCTAACATTGCATATGACAGTGCACTTTAAACCACACTACGGCAGTCTCCCAGTGTCAGCCAACCACTAATATAATGAAGGCTGAAATTATCAACAAAACAAGGGAATGAAGGACTGATTTTGGTCAAGAATGTGGGAATGGCATTTGTGTGTTTGTGACATCAGCTTCAGTTGTTTCATGCTTCCCAAGTCTGCAGGGATAATTTATTGGAACATTGTGCTGGTTATACTGCAGTCTCTATATAAATCCTATTGGTAGGATTGAAACATTTATAAGCTTCTTGTCTAAACAATAACTCAAAGTCATACTGCATCCTACTAAGCGGATGCTAACTATTATATACAGACTAAACCACAAGCCTAATGCCAGACATCTGAACTGTTCCACTCAACTACTCCACTGTGATTACAACTGAAATGAGCTGCAACTAGAGTGACGCGAAACCAAAGTGAGAAGGAATTGGGTGAGAGTGGGAAACACTTGTTTTATTACCTCTATGTATATGCACTAACTTTAAACTATTGATACAATCGGTCATTTGGACACGTGGCTAAATTTAACAAGGAGCAGGAGTGAGGCGTGACCAGAGTGAGAAGGAATTGGGTGAGAGTGGGAATTAGCTGCGGAGGGCGAAGTAGATGTGGAGTTGTAAAATATATATTATATAACATTGACAATAATATAAAAACACATCTGTGAACATGGCTGGGCAACTGAGAACCGTGGCATGCACAGTGTGTGTAATGTGGGAACTCTAGGATGCTTTGTGTAAACTGGACAATCGTATGCAGGAAGTGCCTCCAGCTGCTCGAGTTTGAGCTCAAGATTTCTGAGCTTGAAGAGAGACATTGTGTACGGGAGGCTGAGGATTTCATGGACCAAACATTTCAGGAGGTGGTCACCCCACAGCCACCCAGGGTTCAGAGGGAGAGTGACTGGGTGACAACCCGGAATGTTACGAAGAAGGGACGGGCAGTGCAGAAATCCCCCGAAGGTGTGGCCCTCACAAACCGGTATTCTGTACTGAATACTGTACAGAAGGTGTTGAGGGTGTTGATAGCTCGGGGGAGAGTAGTAAACAGCAAGTGGATGCACAGGGGGACATAGGGAAGAGTGTAAATGCGGTTGTCATTGGGATGCAACAGTCTAGACTGGTGTTTCTGTAACCGAAGACATGAGTCTCGGATGGTATGTTGCCTCCCTAGGGCCAGAGTTGAAGACATCACAGAATGGGAGCATAAAATTCTACAGGGGGAGGGGAACATCCAGAAGTGGTGGTCCATGTTGGGATCCATGATGTTGGGAAAAAAAAGGGCTGAGATACTACAGGGAGAGTGTCAGAAGTTGAGAAAAAGCTAATGAGTAGAATTTCAAATGTGGTAATCTCTGGATTACTCCCGGTGCCTCATGCAAGTGAGTTTCAAAATGGCAGGATCAAGCACATGAATGCATGGCTGTAGAAATGGTGCAGAAAGGAGGGCTTCGGGTTCCTGGATCATTGGGACCAGTTCTGGGGCAGGTGGGACCTGTGCAAGATGGATAGGTTACATCTAAACAGGACTGGGACCAATGGCCTTAACTGAAACAGCTCTTATTATCTCATTTGTGGAGTCCTGTTGCTCAGTGGTTAGAGCACTCTCCTTGCAAGCGCAAGACCTGGGTTTGATTCCAGGTAGGATGAAATATTGAGCAGGTTTCCTTACTCCACACGCTTATCCTCCAGATAAATCAGTCATTCATCTTGTTACTGTTTGCAGGATCCTGCTGTGTGCAAAATTTACCTACTTATATTTACCTTCAAATGAACAGTCACTATACTTGACAATAATTCCCTGTGAAGTGCTTTAGCACATTTTGACATTACTTGTGCTACATCAATGTAAGAATTATTATTAAGAAAGTTGGGCATCATTTACCATGAGCAGAGGGTCAATGACATGGAATTGGTTTCCAATTGGCACTGTCCATAGTGCTGGAAGGTTTAGCTTCCTCTGATAAATCTCCAGCATGTCTGAACTTTATAAAACACTCAGAAAGTGATGCCATGCCCTAGTTTACCACATACAATGTTCTTGTCCCGTAGGGCTCATAAGAATGGTGTGGCTTCATCAGCCAATTTAATAAACTGATGATGAGAAATCGCATTAGGAATTTTGTTTCAAAACAGAGAGTGCACAGATCATCAGACAAATGGTATTAATGAGACATACAATTACTAACATCTGAAGAGACTTCAGGTTCTGTGGTGACCTGATGCTCTGCCAACTAATTATTTTAGCTGCAGCTGAATCTCAGCGCAGAAAATATAATTTCTTGCTGGAAAGCAAGTCATTCCCAACTGAATACGCCTGCCATGATCTTGCTAACCCATCATGAGATATATGTGTGGTAGAGAAAGCATCCTTGAAAATAAACATGACAAGAAACTGCAGCACCTATCTGTAATTGATCATTATTTTAAGACATGTGGGTCACATAATAATTCCCGTGCAGTTGCTTATGAATTGAGACATAGTTAGAAGTCAAAATACAGGTTAACTTCATTGAATATGCAACTGTACGTAATGATATTTAACTGCTAAATTCTATACTTGCTGGGCTAACTAAAGTTAAATTGACAAGCTTGTATTCTGGATCTTGCAAAGTAACCATATTCTTTAAGCAACAACAGCAACAAAATTCCAATTGCTTAGCGCCTTTCATGTTGGGAGGATGTTCCAAGATGCTGGACCTGTTTTGGACCTGAGCTGGGGGTTGGAGAGGGTGGAGGGTGGGGGGGAATGGGGCGGGGGTGGGGTGGGGGGGGGGAAAGGAGCTTGATCGGAGGCACGGACGAAGAGGAACGTTTTGAGATATTTTTGAAGGAAGAGGTAAGGTGGAGGGACTGCAAAGATTATTATTATTGTATAACCTGCGAAGTGCTTTGATGTTTGGGTGCAAACCCTGACTGTCCAGCACCTTGGGATATCCTTCCAATGTGAAAGTCACTTTTTGAGTCCTGTAGCTCAGTGGTTAGAGTACTTGCGTTACAAGCGAGAGACCTGGGTTTGTTTCCAGACAGGGCAAAACCATGGGCAAGTTTCCTTACTCCACACTCCTAATAATAATCCCTCCAAAAAACAATAATAAATTTGCAATTTCAATTCACTACTGCTTGGTGAACATGGTTGTGTGTAATTGGAAGCTGCGTTTCACTTACTTGTATAGTCAATTCACTTTACAGTATATTCTGTGAAGCACTTTGAGACATAGAATCATAGAATCATAGAATCATAGAATTTTACGGCACAAAAGGAGGCCATTCGGCCCATCTAGTCTGTGCCGGCTCTTTGAAAAGAGCGATTCAATCCCACTGCCCTGCCCGCTCCCCATAGCCTAATAGACCCGTTCTCCCTAAATAAAGATCTAATTCCCTTTTAAAAGTTGTTATCGAATCAGCCTCCACCACCTTTTCAGGCAATGCATTCCAGATTCTAACAACTCGCTGAGTGAAAACATTTCTCCTCAGCTCCCCTCTACTTCGCCTTGAAACTATTTTAAATCTGTGACCACGAGTCACAGATTCACCCACGAGTGGAAATAGTTTTTCTCTATTTGCCCTGTCGAAACCCCTCATGATCTTATAAACCTCTATTAGGTCTCCCCTCAATCTTCTCTGCTCCAGAGAGAATAACCCTAGCCTATCTAGCCTCTCCTCATAGCTGAAGTCCCTCAATCCTGGCACCATCCTAGTAAATCTTCGTTGTACCCTTTCCAATGCCTTCACATCCTTTCTGTAGTGTGGTGACCAGAATTGAACACAGTATTCCAGCTGAGGCCTCACCAAAGTCCTATAGAGGTTAGTCAGCACTTCCTGACTTTTGTACTCTATACCCCTATTTATAAAGCCTAGTATCCCAATATGCCTTCTTAACAGCCTTGTCTACCTGTCCTGCCACCTTCAACGAGTCACTAACACAAATCCCCAGGTCTCTCTGTTCCTTTACACCATTTAAAATTGTACTATCTAGCCTATATTGCCTCCCTTCATTTCTTCTCCCAAAATGCATCACCTCACACTTCTCTGCATTAAACTTCATCTGCCATGTGTCTGCCCACTTTACCAATTTGTCTATATCCTCTTGCAGATGGCTACTATCCTCCTCACTGTTTACTATTCTCCCTAACTTAGTGTCATCTGCAAACTTGGAAACTGTACTCCGTACACCCAAGTCCAGATCATTGATGTAGATTACAAACAGCAATGGTCCCAAAACCGATCCCTGTGGCACACCACTGCTCACTTCCCTCCAATCTGAAAAACAGTCGCTCACTACAACTCTCTGCTTTCTGTCTCGCAGCCAGTTGTGGATCCACGCTGCCACTGTCCCTTTTACGCCGTGGGCCTTTAATTTCATAATAAGTCTCTCATGTGGCACTTTGTCAAATGCCTTTTGAAAGTCCATGTAAACTACATCAACTGCGCTACCATTATCCACCCATTCCGTTACCTCATCAAAAAATTCTATCAGATTTGTAAGGCAAGATTTGCCTTTAACAAATCCATGTTGACTGTCCTTTATTAGCCTATATCTTTCTAAGTGAAGATCTACCTTGTCCCTGATTATGGACTCTAGAAGTTTGCCCACTACCGACGTTAGACTGACTGGTCTGTAGTTACCAGGCTTGTCCTTCTGCCCCTTTTTATACAAGGGAGTAACATTAGCTATCCTCCAGTCCTCTGGCACGACCCCTGTGTCCAAGGAAGATTGAAAGATCGTGGCCAGAGTCCCTGCTATTTGCTCCCGTGCCTTACTTAGTAACCTAGGGTGCATCCCATCCGGACCAGGTGACTTATTTTTACATCTAGAAGATGTAAAAAGTGCTATGTCAAATGCAAGGATTATTATTATTATTCTTAATCTTATTTTTTACTTGCCCTTAAAGCTCTCCAAACCAGTGCACAACTTAAGCATTTTGGGACGTCCTCCCGACGTGAGAGGTGCTTTGTAAATGCAATTTTGTTGTTGTTGTTGTTAAGCATTAGGTTCGATCCCCAGTTATACTTCCTCCCGCACATCTGGTCTCTTACCGGCACTGCTTATTTCCATCGCCACCACTCATCCAGTACCTTGTTGGCCTCCCCAACACCTCCCTCCATAGGCTGCAGATCATCCAGAACTTTGCAACCCATATCCCCTCCCGCACTTAGCTCCGCGACCCTATCACACCCATTCTTGCCCAACTTCACTGGCTTCCCATCACCCAGAATATTTGATTCAAGATCCTGGTCCTCATCTTTAAAGCCCTCAGTGGCCCTGTCCAACACCATCTGTGACCTCCTAACCCCCTACCAACCTGTCTGCTCTCTCCACTCAACAGGCTCTGGCCTGCTCCATGTTCCCCAACCCACCTGCCCCACCATTGCCAGGCTAGCCTTCAGCCACTCTGCCCCTAACCTTTGGAATTCTATCCTACAATCCCTCCACCTCGCCCACTCCCTAGGCTCCTTCAAGTCCTGCCTCAAGACCCTCCTCTTCAACCATGCCATCGGTCACCCCCTTCCCCTCCCTTCCCTCCACCTTCCCCAATCCCGACCTCAGCTCGGGTCTGGAACACTGACTGTGAGAGGTCCTCCTGACGTGAAAGGCACCATATAAATGTAATTCTGTTGTTGTTGAACAGGACTAATCCAGCCTATTTATTGTTTTGAGGTCCAAATAAGACACAGTGGTAGCATAGATTTCAAGATGCTCACACTCATTTTCAAATTGTTACGTGCTCTGGCATCTGCCTACCTCTCTGACCTACTTACTCCCTACCCACTACCTGCTGCCTCCTCTCGACTTGCTCCTCACTCCCTCGTGCCTTCCTTTCCACCATTGGTGCCCGTGCTTTCAGCCACTACATCCAAACTACTGGAACACTCGTCTTCTATCCCTCCGCTTGCTCCTTCCTTCCTCATCTTAAGATCATGCCTGAAAACCTTCCTCTTCGATCGTGCCTACAAGCACTTTCCCCCTCCCCCATTCAAAGTCATACTCCATCCCCGTCAAGGAGTCTGGAACTCTACCCTTCGTGAGGAATGCTATATAAATGCAAGTTGTTACTGATAGAATTACATTATTAATAACAATCTTTACAATTGGTACAGCACAAACACTCTTAAGTGCTTCACAATAAAAAAAATTGTAACTGTTATGCAGTCAATTTGCACAGCAATGTCCCACACACAGCCATAGAGTGATGGATCCATTTTCTTTCTGGGGAGATTGTTGACCAGGACACTGGGAAAACCTCCCTTCTCTTTTTGAATAGCACCATGGAATCTTCAACATCTGCCTGAAACAGATTAAAAAAACAAGGGGTTCACCAGCTATAATCTGTGGTCTGCGTTGCATTAACTGATCAAACTTGGCATCAACTGAGGTGTCATAACTGGTGTGAGCAATGGTGAAGTACACATGTGTGGGCATTGGGTGAGAACAGGATGAAACTCAGCTGTTACATCCGCTACAGTCAGATACCCAGCTGGCACTCGGACATGAGTATTGGCCACTTGAGCAAAGTAACAGAGGGTGCCAGCTTCCCACGTAACCACATACGATGCAAGCCTAGGCATCTTCAGGACAAGAAACTGGGAGAAAGTGTAAAAACAACGGTTTTAGTTAAAATTGTACAATTGCCTTACAGTTGTTGCAAAATGCAATCGTAAAGGTACGGTGTTAAACAAAATGCTCAATTCAATTATTAGCTTAAGTAGAAGTCAACACCATTGTTTTGTCCCCAAACACAATAAGGTATTTGGGTTATAACTGAGAGTTCATTTACATACAGTGATTCAACAGTGTTTACCTACATTAGCACACAGCAGCAAATTTGATTAGTCAGGATGTGTCACCATTACAGACCTATTGCCTCACTACTTTACAAGTAGCTCTTTAGTCAAAACCATTGAATCATTTACCGGAGTAGCACAAGAGTGACTATTTAAAGCATATGTTGCTAAGAGCTCTGATGCACAACGCAGCCTGTTGGCAAGAGAGTTCCATGTTCTGAAGGTCTGGGCAATGGTCTGTAGCAGATTGAGATTGCTTCAATTTGTAGTCAGCGTGCTAAAAGGGTACGTATTCAGAATTTTATCATTTAATTGCATGTTTTATTGGTTTAAGAAATGTTAGTTATGGAGAATAAAATAGTTAGAAGTAAAATGTATATTAACATTGAGATATATTCATCCTCTGTGAACTCCACATTGTAATAACAGCACAATATAACTGGATATCTTTCTGGATTTGAGTTTTAGTTTAGCTTTGGAGCATGATCATTGAATCATAGAATTATACAGCACAGAACGAGGCATCTGGCGTACTGTCTCTTTGCCACCTCTTTGAAATGAATCCTACTCCCAAGTCTTTTCCCATACCCTGAAAACTTGTTCTCCTCATATAATTAATGCATTTAGTATGTTTCACATCGGACTGATGTCTCAAAGTGCTTCACAAGATTCTGTAGCTTAGTAGTTAGAGTATTCACCTTGCAAGTGAGAGGATGCAGGTTCCTGGGCAGGGCGAAATGTTGGGCAAGTTTCCTTACTCCACACGCCTCTGTTTACCTAGCATTAAATAGGAACCTGGTTGTTAGTCAATTGGCGGATTGCTTGGGTGAGGTATTATAACTTGCCCAAGTATTTCCTTTAAAAGAGGCTAAGTAGTTTAAACTTTTACTATTTCCATCATATTCACCTACAAAACACAATGTCACCCCACTTTACAGTATTTGCTATGAAGGACTTTGAGATGCCCTCTGGACATGAAAATGTAAGGATTATTAATAATAATACATGTATTAATATTAATAATCATAATGTACTATATGTCACTTTTTTCTCTTCACAAACACTATCCATCAACAACAACAACAACAACAATTGACATTTATAGAGCGCCTTTCACGTCGGGAGGACGTCCCAAGGCGCTGAACAGGAGGCGTGTGACCCGAGCTGGGAGGGGAGTGTTTGGGAAGGGGTGAAACACGAAGGGGAGGTAAAAGAGTTCGGGGTGGAACAAAAGGCACGATCGAAGAGGAAAGTCTTCAAACCGGCCTTGAAAGAGGAAAGGGAAGAGACGAAACGGAGGGATTGAGGGATGGCATTCCATAAGGTGGGAGCGGAGAAACTAAAGGCCCGGCCTCCGATGGTGGGGCGGTTCGGGCGGGGGGCTTGGAGCAGGCCAAGTCCTGTTGAACGGAGGGTCCGGGTGGGCGTGTAGGGGGAGAGTAGATCGGTTAAGTAGGATGGGGCAAGGCCGTGTAAGGCCTTGTAGGTGAGGACGAGGATCTTGAACTCGATCCTCTGGAGGATGGGGAGCCAGTGGAGACGGGCGAGGGTGGGGGTTATGTGGTCACGGAGGCGGGTGCGGGATAGTACACGGGCTGCAGAGTTTTGGATGACCTGCAGCCTATGAATGGAGGAACTGGGGAGGCCGACTAGGAGAGAATTTCCGTAGTCCAGCCGTGAGGTGATGTATGCATGCACAAGTGTTTCGGCAGCGCGGGGGGTAAGATAATTACGGAGCCTGGCAATGTTGTGCAGATGGAAATAGGCGGTGCCGGTCAAGGCGCGGATGTGGGGGAGGAAGGAAAGTTTTTGATCGAACATGATGCCGAGGTTCCTGATTGGCTTTGTGAGGTGGATATTGAGGCTGGCAGCGCCCGATGTGCGGAGGCGCTGGCTTGAGCCAATCAGGAGGGCCTCGGTCTTACTCACGTTCAGTTGCAAAAAGTTGTCCCTCGTCCAGGACTCGATGTCGGACAGACATGCTGTCAGAACATCGATCGTCTGGGGGTTGAGGGATGAGGCAGAAAGGTACAACTGGGTGTCATCCGCATACATGAGGAAATTTACCCCATGTCTGCGGATGACGTCACCCAGAGGGAGCGTGTAAAGGGTGAAAAGGAGGGGACCGAGGACAGAGCCCTGAGGGACCCCGTGGGAAACTGTGCGGGGGTTTGAAGAAAAACCATTGGAAGAAACAAAATGTAAACGATGGGTCAAATAAGAATGGAACCAGTCAAGGACTGTGCCTTGAAGGTTGAGGTGGGAGGAAAGACGTTGAAGGAGGATGGTGTGATCGACTGTGTCGAACGCAGCAGACAGGTCAAGGAGGACGAGGAGGCAGAGGGAGCCCTGGTCACAGGCGGTTAGGATGTCATTTGTGACCTTAACCAGGGCAGTTTCTGTGCTGTGGATAGGGCGGAAACCTGATTGGAGGGGTTCAAGTAGTGAGTGATTTGAAAGGAAAGAGCGGAGCTGGGAGGCAACCACTCTTTCAAGGACCTTGGATAGAAACGGGAGGTTGGAGATGGGTCGATAACTTGATGGTTGCGACGCATCAACGGAGGGTTTTTTCAGGATAGGGGTGATGGTGGCTGTTTTAAGGGAGGTAGGGACGGTGCCTGAGGAGATGGAAAGGTTAATGGTGTCAGAAATGAGCGGGGCTAACAAATGGAGCTGGGTGCGGAGGAGGGGGGTGGGGATGGGGTCCAATGAGCACGTGGTGGGTTTCATGGAGGTGATTGTTTTTGTGACTGAAAGCGGGGTGGTGGGGTTGAAAGTTGAAATGGGGGGTGACTAGGGGTTGAGGTAGCTGATGAGGGCACGGAGGTGGAGGAGAGGTGGGGGGAGGAAACCGCAGAGCGGATTTTCTCAATTTTGGACTCGAGGAAATCCAGCATCTCCTCACAACGAACGTTTGAGGAGAGGATCTGCGAGGTGAGGCGGGGGGGCGGAGGAGCTTGTTGGTGGTGGCGAAGAGGAGGTGGTGGTTGTCCTTCGCTTCCAGGATTATCCTGGAGTAGAAGGCTGATTTGGCGGTGGCTAGGGCGGAGCGGTAAAATTTGATGCGGTCCAGCCAGATTTGCCGGTGGACCGTGAGGCCAGATTTGAGCCAGGTGCGTTCAACTGCTCTCACTTGGCTTTTGAGGGAACGGAGGTGAGATGTGTACCACAGTGATGATTGGGAGTGGGAGATGGTTTTGGAGGTGAGGGGGGGCCAGGGTGTCAAGGGTAGTGGAGAGGGTGTTGTGGAGGGCGGTGGAGGCGGAGGATGGGTCGGTACAAAAAGAATGCCACTGTGGGAGGAGGTCGGAGGTTTCTAGGGCAGAGGTGAAAGTTTGAGGGGGAATCTTCTTCCAGGGCCGGTAGAAGATGGTGGTGGGTTTGGAAGTGGAGGGGGGAGGGATAGAGGTGTTGCAGGAAATGAAAAAATAGTCGGAAATGGCCTTGTCTGTGATGGTGACGCCAGAGACGTTGAGGCCTCGGGTGATCACTAGATCGAGAGGATGGCCGTGAGTGTGGGTGGCAGTGTTGATATGAAGGGAGAAGTTGAAAGACGATAGTAAAGAGGAAAATTCAGAGGAAATGGGGCAGGAGGGGGTGAAATGGAGGTTGAAGTCGCCAAGAATAATAAGGCGATCAGAGGAGGCACAAAGGGAAGTTAAAAGTGAAGAAAAGTCTGAAATGAAAGTGGGGGAGGGTTTGGGGGGGCGATAAACTAATAGGATTTTGAAAGAATTGTGGGAGGAGTGAGAGAGGGTGAGTTGTTCAAAAGAGGGGAAGGAGCCGGAGGAATAGGGGGATAGGGCGAGGGATGACTTTGAGATGAGGGCCACGCCACCGCCACGACGGTTGGGTCGAGGAGCATGGTGGAATGTGTAGTTGGGTGGTGTGGCTTCAACAAGGGGGAAAGTGTCGCCTGGGGTGATCCAAGTCTCCGTCAGGGCCATGATGTCAATGTTCTCACCAAGGATGAGATCGTTGATGGCCAGGGTCTTGTTGCAGACAGAGCGGACATTTTGGAGGCCGATGCGGAAAAAGCAGTTGGCCGAGGGGTGTGAGGGGGGACTGGGATGGTCGGCGGGGAGGGTGGGGATCTGAATAAGGGAGGAGAGGTTGACCCCCCAGGTTTGTGTCCAGTGGGGCTGGCGGTGATGGTGGGGGACAGGGCACTTGGTGTGACTGCTATTGGACAGCCAGCGCCGAGTGCCACGGTGAGCCCGACGGAGGATTCCAGTGCTGGAACAGAGGGAAGCGGTGGGAGGGTCGAGCAGGGATAGTAGGCGAGGAGGACGAAGAGAAAAAAGGGTAGAGAAGGAATAATGGAGAGGGGGGGTTGGGGGGAAAAGCTTGAATAGGGGGAGTGAAGCTCGGGTCATGGCGGCAGCCATATTGCGCACGCGGGGGACCAGGAGCGAGGGTCAATGGGGCGGCATCATCCCAAGGGATGTGAGGCCGCGGCTGGGGGATGTGAGGCGCTGCGGTCAGTGACAAGTTGACGTTTTTCACTCAATAAACATCATTGGGACAGGTTCCAAAGAGCAGAGACAATGGATGGTAAAGCACGTTTTCATGAGTATGGTTCTCTTGAAGAGGGAAATGACAGTATTATACCTCTTGCTTATGGGAAGACAGAAGCTCAGTTACTGAACACAATGACAACCATTCTCAAAGCTATATAAATTATCTGCTAATAGTGTTCTTTGCCTCACGTAGAATTCGCATCACACGAATGCCCATGAACTGTAATCATGCTGAGTATAGCCTTAAATCAACTTTCATTTTCAATGTTAAGAACTACAAAAATACAATCACAACACTTTACTTTATAATAATCCTTACATTTGATATAGCACCTTATCACGTCTTTGAGTTGTATCAAAACACTTCACAGAATATAATGTGAAGTGTAGTGACTGTGTTGTCTGTGGGCGAAACACAGCAACCAATTGCACACAGCAGTGACCCACAAACAGTCATGATTGAGTGACTAAATTATTATTATTAATTTTGTGGAGGAATTATTAACCCAGAAATTGATCCACCAACCGACTAATATCCGGGTTCCTGCTTACTGCTGGTTAAACAGGCTTGTGGAATACTGAAACTTACTCAACATTTGCCATGTCGGGAATCAAACCCGGGTCCTTTTGTTTGCGAGGTGAATGCTCTAACCACTAAGCTACAGGACTCCACATGAATCTTGTGAAGCGCTTTGCGACATCCTTTTATTGTGAAAGGCAATACTGTATATCAAATGCATTATTTTTATTTATTTACAGTGTAAACATTCACTTGATAAATTCTACATTCATTCAAATACTGTCCTTGACCCACTTTGTGACTTGGGATTGATCAGTTGACCCTTTTTTGGAGACAGAGATCACATTATTAAGAATCTATTAATGCACAATGCTTATGGCATATCCTGTGTGATTTGTTCAATCAATCCAGTAAATGTGAAAATACTGTGTCCACAAACTTTACCTTCCAGCAATTGGCAGGAACAGTGCAGTAACATTAAGTGACACAGCTGCATGACCCGTGACATTACATTTTGGGGCAATGCACGATTAACTCGAATAGAACACAGATTTCTGCAAACATATCTCCTAGAGGCACTTCACTGACATCTTTAAGTAAAATAAATACAATGATTTCAGACAGTGTTCATTTTTTTACATTATACTGTATTCAAGGCTAATTCCAAGACTGCTGAACGAGATGCTATTGTAACATGAGTCATTGTTTTAAAGCAAGGCCAGTTGTTGAGCAAATGTGAAGATAAATAAGATTACTCTAGATGGGAAAAGAACTCATCCAAGAGGTACAATATAATAATAAATAATAATCCTTACAATTATATAGCGCTTTCCACATCTTATCGATGTCTCAATAGCTCGAGTCAAAAAAAACAGCACCACAGGCAAATGTTAGCTGTAGATGTCTTTGTTACGCAAGAAGAATAACATCAATTTGCATTTATATAGGCCCTTCACATAGGACAGCATCTTGGAGTACTTAACCCTTAACTCTGATGGTGAGCCAGGGAAAAAGGAAAGGTAACTGTAGGCACACTCGAAGATAGTGGTTGAAAGAATGGCTGACGATGGTGGGCTGGAGGGTCAAGGGACAAGGAGCAGGCTGGAGCCAGTTGAGCGGAGGCAGAGGGTTGTGTTGTAGGGAGAGAATTGGTTGGAGATATAGAGGGGTGGGTGTCAGGGTGTGAAGGGATTTAAATCACAACCATTTGAAACATCAGTACTACAATAGAACCTTATAACCTGGCCCGGTTGCGGCCACTGACCTCCCGGATTTCAGGGTTTGTTGGTGTTTAGACCCTACCCTAGAAATGGCTGGGGAAGCCACATGAGCTGTAAACACAGCCCTGAAGCCAAACAATGGCCGAGCTCCACCCACAGCGCTGGGTAACAGAGTGGCCAGGCCGGGGACTGCAGGCAGCTGTTCCCAATTGGGGGAGATTTGCCCACATCGAAAAAAAATCTAATATTGTTTGTATTTTGAAATCTTGCTGGTTTTAGGGAATTGCTGGCTTTTGGAATGTCAGATTATTGAAGTTTTACTGTAATGTTTTTTAATAAACAATCACCTGTTATAGTCAATCACGCACAGCAGTGTCCCACTAACAATCGTGGTTTGAATGACCAAATTTGTTTGAGACATTATTATTAGGCGTGTGCAGTAAGAAAACTTGACCAAGGTTTCACCCTGCCTGGAATCGAACCCAGGTCTCTTGCTTGCAAGGTGAGTGCTCAAACCACTGAGCTACAGGTCTTATTTAGCTGACCTGTGCCTGTCTGATGAAAGCAATGCTAAGTTTTGAATTTCACCTATAAAATATATTTCTTATGTTGAACTGAAAACATAAATTTTGTTTAAAGATTATGGAAATTCTTTTTTTTAATAATGACAGATAGAATAATGTAAATGATTATTCTGCATTGCAGATTCAAAATCATTTATGACAACAACAAATACATTTGTACAACAACATCAGCTTGCATTTATTTCGTGCCCATCACACAGCGTAGCATCCCAGAGAGCTTGACTATAGTGGAGCACCACACCAAACCAGGGGGAGGGGTGCCGTGACTGCAGGTGAAATTGAACGTATCTTGAAATTGATGCGTTCTGCAATAGGGAATCAGTGGAGCCTGGCTGTAACTGGTGTGATGGGCGTGCAGAGTTTACTGCAGGTGAGTAAGCGGATGGCTCTGAGACACCGACCAGCGTGGAGAGCGCTATATAAATCAAAGCTGTTGTTGTTGTTAATCTTTTACTTAATTATATTGTGTCGCAGTTAATATAGAGTGGATTTAGAAACGTTTTGCTTTTTCCTCTGGAATGGGATATTTATTGCCATGGACTGGTTCTGATATTTATAAGGTAATGAGTAAATTGGAAACCCACTTACTTCCTCGTTTCTTGATCAAGGTGTATCTGTGTATCTGTGGTTAGAGCATTCGCCTTACAAGCGTGAGATCTGTGTACAAAGCCAGGCAGGTCAGGATGAAACCTTGGGCAAATCTCCTTACTCCACACGCCTAATAATAATCCCTCAAAAAAATTGGTCACTTCAATCCACGAAATGTATGTATGTGTGCAATTGGCTGCCGTGTTCAACCCACAAATATACAGTCAATTCACTGTACAGCATATTCTGTGAAGCGCTTTGAGATGTTTACACGACATGAAAAGCGCTAAATCAATTGCAAGGATTATTACAATTATTATTGTTACGATATTTATTTGACCATTGGTATGGCCTTGCAATCCCACAGTTTGTTTAAAGCATTGGCAGCTGCTGGGCAAAATGCCACCATCAAAAAATATTGCAATGACATATGAGAATCACATTCTCTAAAAAACATTGAGTGAAAGAATTGCTCTCCTAACCATTAACTAGCTGCAGTTGATCATATCACAGTATTTGAAAAAGATTACTTTTGCTTTTTGCATGGTTTCCCTTCGATTAAATAATCAATACATGTTCTGGCTCAACCATGTGGTGATCAAGTGACAATTAATATCAATTAAACAAATAATTTAGTAGCAAATACACCATCAAATCATATAGCGATGAACTCAAAGCTACATATCTAAATCATGTGGATTAAGTCTAAATAATGTGTGAAAATGGTGTAAATATGAGATAGAAAATTAGACTGTGATTTAAATTCACCCATGTGAAGCAATTGACAAAATCCAACAGAAAAGGTACAACTGTCTGAAGAAATGTCAGTTTAGATGACTAAGAGAATAGAAAACTAGAAACTACATATCCTCTCGTTCAGCTGTCAAGCTGCGAAACGCAATCCAGACATTTCCACAGGGACTATTGTACGACAAAGCTCACCCGTCAAATTGGGTGTTTGAACTATTCTCACAGATAATTAGAAATGGCACCAGGAATCAAATTCTTCCAACCACCAGAACACTTAGCTTTGAATAATAACAGCTACTTGTGCTCCCCCACCCCTACCCTCCAACAAACATCATGGTTTATTCTGATTTACTTCAATGTCAAGTCAATCATTTTTTATGCTGCCTGGTTATTTTTCCTGAAAGTAAATTTCAATTTAAAAACTGCAAGCTTTCACGTGGTAATAGCTAACACACTGAGGAGATATTCTCATTCTTGCAAGTGTCTGCTCACTAGTACACTGCTCACACATGCCTAATTAACCATGCAGTTGAAGTCTCTCGCAGCTAAAGTTTCCACAGTTAAGTATAAAAATGAGGAAAATATTTCTATCATTGTTAGCCCTACAAATCTGTGAAGTAAGATGCTGATGAACGAGTGGCTGGTCTCACCAGGAGCTCAAGCTTGATCACAAAACACTGTGTTTCTGGCTTCTCTTTCAGCCCCGCACTGTCACCTGTGGCGTCCCCCAGGGCTCTGTCCTTGGCCCCCTACTTTTCAATATCTACATGCTCCCACTTGGTGACATAATCCGCAAACATGGGATTAACTTTCACATGTATGCGGATGACACCCAACTCTATCTTTCTGCCTCTACCCTCGACTCCAGGACTACTGCTGTCCTGACAGACTGTCTGTCAGACATCAAGTCCTGGATGAGAGCTAACTTTCTGCAGTTGAATGTCAACAAGACAGAGGCCCTCCTGATTGGCTCACGCCTGCACCTTCACGCATCAGGCTCTGGCAGCATCAACCTCCATGGTTGCTCACTCGACCACTCCAAGCCAGTCAGGAACCTAGGTGTCTTGTTCAATCCTCAACTGTCTTTCCTTCCCCACATCCAAGCCATGACTCACTCTGGCTTTCCTCATCTCTGCAATATTGCTCGACTCCTCGACTACCTCAACCCAAAGCCGCTGAAACTCTCATCCATGCCTTCATTATAGCCCGGCTCAACTATGTAAGTGCCCTACTTGTCGGCCTTCCCAATTCATCCTTCACAGGTTACAGATGATCCAGAACTCTGTGGCCCATGTCCTGTTTGTTCCAAACTCTGTGACCCCATCTACCCCGTCCTCGCCCGACTCCATTGACTCCCCATCATCCAGAGGATCCAATTCAAGATACCGGTCCTCATGCTCAAAACCTTCTACAACCTCGCCCCACCCTACATCCGTGATCTTCTAACCCCTGCCCACCCCCTCCGCTTGCCAGGCTCTAGCCTGCTCCATGTCCCCCGACCCATCCGTCCCACAATTTAGCAACTCTCCCCCAACTTCTGGAACTTCATCCAGCTATCCCTCCACCTCGCTTCCTCCCTGGCCTCTTTCAAGTCATGCCTCAAGACTCTCCTCTTCAATGATCCCATCGGCAAATCCTAATCTCCCCTTCCCTCCCTGCTGCCCCACCACACCCCCCACATCCTCAACTCAGGTCTGACACAGTGATTGTCCAGCGCATTGGGACGTCCTCCTGATGTGAAAGGTGCTATACGAGTGTAATTTTGTTGTTGCTGTTGTTGTGATTGAAACTAATAAATCCACAAAATAAATAATCCTGTAGCTCAGTGGTGAGAGCACTCGCCTTACAAGTGAGAGACCTGGGTTTCATTTCCAGACAGGGTGAAACCTTGGGCAAGTATCCTTACTCTACATGCCTAATAATAATCCCTCCAAAAAACAAACAATAATACATTGGTCACTTCAATCCACGGCTGTTTGTGGGACACTGCTGTGCGCACTTGTCTGCCACGTTTCACCCACAAATATACAGTCAATTCACTTTATAGTATATTCTGTGAAGTGCTTTGAGACGTCTGGAAGATATAAGGAAAGCGCTATATCAAACGCAAGGATTATTATTGTTAGTATTTAACCATTTAGCTGTGAAATGAACAATAATGTTTGCAGCTGTGTGGCACCAGATATGCAACATGGAGAAATGCCAAACCTTGCAATTAAGGTTTCTAAAGTCTCTAGGGGCTTACGGTTGATATCCCAGCATTTCCTGATACTCTCATTGAAGAATAAAGTACAAAGTAAGCCTACTTGGCAATTTTTCATTGCTTAGATGCAAAATGTCATACTTTTTGAAGACATTCACGGCAACGTTTCATGTCGGAAGGCTCCAGCTGAAATCAACAACTTAAAATGTTTCACAAGTATTTTGACAAAGAGTGGGGCATTCTCACATTGAACTCGGATGATAATGATATTCCTTGCATTTAATATAGCACCTTATCAACTGTATATTTTGTGAGCAAAACGCAACAGCCAATTGTGCAAAGCAGTGTCCCACAAACAGTCCAGGATTGAAATGACCAATTTATTATTGTTTTTAAGTTATTAGCAAAACAATAGTGTTAGATAAATGTTTAACTTCATGTTAATGCTAGGAAAGAGAGTCAACGTTTTGGGTTCACAACCTTTTGTCAGAAGAAGGGTTGTGGACCCAAAACATTACGTCACTTTCCTTTCTCCATACATGCTGCCTGACCTGTTAAGTGATACCAGCAATTTTTGTTTTTGTTTCAGACATCCAGCATCTGCAGTATTTTGTGTTTTTTTTATATAACAAAATTACATTTGTATAGTGCCTTTCACGCCGGGAGGACGTCCTAAAAGTTGCTAAAATGCACACAGACCAAATGCTGGATGTCTGGATCAGAGACTAACCAACTATTGAGTAAAATAATTATTTCCCTTCACCTTATCTCTCATTTTAACTCTATGAATATTACATCTCTTCTGCTCCTTGTTCACATGGAGATGTTTTAAACGTTTGATGTTTTTCATATGTGAGATTTGCAACACTGAACACGGAATATATTAGTGAACTCAAATACAATCAACAACAATAAAGTTACATTTATAGAGTGCCTTTCACATCCGGAGGACGTCCCAAGGCACTGAACAGTCAGGGGTTGGAACACGAGCATGGGGGAGAGGCAGGGTAGGTGGGAGGGGAGGGGAGGAGGCACGAAGGCACAGAAGGCACAAAAGGATGGCACAATCAAAAAAGGAGGGTCTTGATACCAGCCTTGAAGGAGGGAAGGGAGGAAGCGAGGCATTTGGTCTGTGTGACTGTGGGAATCAATAGTAGGTAATGCACTTTCCACCCCCAGTAAAACAAATCATGTTGTTGAGCATAGGCTGTCAAAACAGGTCAATTATCTTATTAAATCAAAGTAATTCCACAATTTAGGATGATGAATGTTGATTTTATTATTTACTAACACAATTCAAATATAAGATTTTATGACTAATTGCACCAGAATGATACAAAGGTTTTGATGGTGTCTTCGTAGTGGAACCTGTAGGTTAACATTTTCTGCAAAGTACATTCATTAGTTGAACTTTACAGTTACAGGTAAATCAAATTATTGTAAACATTAAATATTTTAATGCACTTATTATTATTATTCAAGTCTTCACAAAATCGCCTTCAATTAAATTAATATTATAGCTGCTAAAATTGCAGGATGTTAACTTTATAAAGTACAGACTGAAAAATAGAGGAAATGATTCATTGGTAGTATAGTTGTTTCTGGCAAACAATTAAAACGTGATGGATTCATAATGCCCATTAAATATTTATTATTTCGATTTGAAGCAATCATCAGTTAATTTGATGTAAATTATTGCTGTGTTTGCTTCAGATTGTGTAATCATTACCAAGGCAGCAAATACAGCATTATTTTTGAAATAACATCCTTTGTACACTGTGGAGTATACATTCTCTTTCAGGAGGGCTGTGTTGCACAGACTGAGGGGTTTCCGTTACATTGTTTTTTCAGCACCATCTCAATCGCCTTTATCTCCTTCACATCTTTCCATTTCCTGGGTCCTGTTGCACTGTTGCATTCGTACCACTTCCCTGAGACTATATTTTTTAAATTAATTAAATTGCAGAAATAATTATTATTGATGTCATTAAAGTGCCTGTGTAATTTGTTTTTAATTTATTTTGATTGTTGTAATTTCCTGCCTTCCTCTCTTCTTGTGCCACACCGCCTATATCCAGGCTTCCGAGTCTCTACTCCCTTGAGGGTAGAAGGTTGACGGTGATCTGATTGAGTTTTTTAATTTAACAGAAGGATTTGAAGGGCTAGATACAGAGAAACTATTTCCTCTGCTGGGAGAATCCAAAGCAAGGGCCATATAATCTTAAAATTAGAGCTCGGTCATTTAGGAGTGAAATTAGGAGGCAGTTTTTAATACAAACGGTAGTGGAAATCTGAAACTCGCCTCCCTGAAAGCCTTTAGATACTGGATCCCTTCACATCTTCAAGATTGTGTGGATAGATATTTGTTAGGTCAGGGTATCAAGGGATACAGGGCAAGAGTGGATAATTGGAATTGAGATACAAATCAGCCATGATCTTATAGAATGGTGGAACAGGCTTGAGGGGCTGAATGGCCTACTCCTGTTTAGTGGGGTCTAAAGGCAGTCTAACCTTTGCTTGTCTGTATGTTAGAGAGACACATTAGATAGATTTTCTTAATTCTGCTCCTGCTTTTGTCAGACAAACCAAGAAGCACACTTGAGTAATGAATGTGAAAAGGCATCATTCAAATAATAATAATTCTTGTATTTGATATAGCATTTATAACATCAAAACAACTGTGGGCAATTGCTGGAAAGCGTAAATGATTGTGTAAATTCAACAAACTCCCACAAGACCCATGATGTGCATAACTAATTTACCTAGAAAATTGTTGTCCAGGACACTCAAAGAAATTCCCGTTAGGTTGTCCATCCAACTTTCCTAATGATCTAGCCCAGGATAGATCATTCACAATGTTGAGTGAAAATCCAAATACTCCAGAGTGTGTATTACAGGTTGATTCAAAGCCTGATTTTAGGTTAGTGCAAAGTGTCTAACCTAAAATCAGGCTTTGAATCAACAGACTTGGGTTGGGACAAGCCCATCAGTACATTACCTGGATCTTTTGCTTCCCCATTGAAAATGGTATTGTACTTTGTTCCTTCCTGTGGGGAAAACACATTTTTGGGTACGTCCAGTCTGGTCTAAAGCAGCGCTGGGACGCTATCCTGTGCGAGGAGCACTATATAAATGCAAGTTGCTGTTGTAGTTGTTGATGATGATCAGTGTGGTGGGTGACTTTATGTGGCTGTGACCATTTCCACCATTTCCAACTTCCTCTCCCTGGTGAACAGCCTCCCAGGGCAGCTACAGGAGCCGGGGGTTGGGAGGACACTGAGCCTTTACTGAGTCTGTCAGGAAGGCATACGCGTCTCTTACCAACCATGTCCTTCACAACTTAGTCCTGGGTGACCTGCGCTTGGGAGAGAGTGAGTGTGGAGTGGGAGGGAGTTAATCTGAGGGAGAGGGAGGGAAAGAAATAGGGAGGGAGGAGATCAACAGAGGGTGATTGAGTAGGAGAGAAAGAGAGAGTGTGTGAAAGAAGGGCGGTGGGGAAGAGGGAAGGGTGATGGGGGACAGAAGGAAAGGGAGAGTGAGTGATTGATTGAAAGGGGCATGTGAAGTCCGAGAGTGAAGAGAGAGGATGAGAGGATGTGAGAAGGGGAGAGAGAGTAATTGAGAGAGTGTGTGTGAGAAAAGAAGCAAAAGAGTGCCTGAAAGACAAGGAGAGAGTGTTCTTCCCCTCCACCTCTTTCTCTCCCCCTCTCATGAGCTCTACTTCCCTCTCTCCTACCTGCCTCTATATCTCCCCCTCTCTCTCCCCCACTCTATCTCTCACCCCCTCCACCCGCTATCTCTCCAATTCTCTCTCTCCCTCCACTCTCCCATCCCCCATCTTTCTCTCCCAATCTCTATCCCGAGCGCAAGTCACTATCTGCAGAGCCAGGAGCCTGTGGTTGGTTGTTAAGGACGTGGTTGGTAAGAGACATGTTTGACTTCCTGACAGACTGCAGTAAAGGCTCTGGGCTGTGTCCTCCAAACCCCCGGCTCCTGTGGCTTGTTTACAAAATAGTTTTGCCCTGTTGTTTTAAAATAGCATCCGTTCAAACCTCAAGTTTCATTAATAGCCTTTGCTAGAAACACCCTCTCGTTCTTTGCCATTTTGAACAAACCAAGTCAGTCAACAGTAATATGCATTGTGAAACTGTTTCACTTTTATTGAGTAAGTTTATCTTGACAGAATAACATTAGACTATTGGCGAGGGGTCAACAGGGTTTAGCTATCACTTACGTTATGGCTTCTACTTTTGTCCTCTTAGGTTCTATTTTTTGAAAAAGAACAAACAAAATTTGGTAAAAACACTCAATAGGTAATTTTTTTAGGGTAATGCACAAAGGTGTATTAATAATAGGGCTTGAATTGTCTGATTTATCATTTTTTGTCTCATTTGCAAACAAAAAAAACACTCACCTGGTGTGCAGATTTTTACTCTAGAAAGCAAAATATAAGCAAATGCAGGGTTAATGGAAAAATGGAAAATATCGCAATTTTTTAGAATAACTTATTCCATATTTCTGTAGATATATAGCAAATTATCAGTATTGTTCTGTGTATATTATTGATGGATACAACACTTTGAGAGCTTAATATTTCTACAAACTAATGTCATACAGAGCACCGCTTTTGTCATCATTGATCTTTGAAACTAATTGTAATGTGAAACTCATTTGTTGATGCTTCAAATCTAGAGCCACTGAGAGTGACTCATTCATCAACGATAATTAATTAATAAATCTGAAATGACTTCCTTTTTTGCTTGTTAGGGTTTGGGTTTTTGTGTGTAGCTCTGTTGGCAGCTCTCTCTGCATTTGGTCTATTTCCAAATGAGGTGAAATGCTAGAGCAAGGCAATAAGCCACCAGGATTGCCAACAGTGTGAAAACTAAGGCAACATACCAGTCAGTTTCATTGTAGGTGTTGACTGCTTTGTTAACAATGGTTAGTCCTTTTCTGTCCTATTTAAACAAAATACAAAATGCACAGGATTTAATTTGGTAACCAGTTTTGCAGTGACACAATTCTTCTGCTTGCTAATGATAGCGAATATATTCATATGAATAGACGGACATAGGAAGTTTGGAGATTGGAACTAACAATTTGTTTAGATTAGGTATTCCATATCTGGTTAACAAAATAAAGGAAAGTTGAAGGAGAAACTGGAAAACAAGGAAAAAATAGGTCTCAAGTCTGATGTAAAGACCATTAAAGAGAAACCTACGCAAGATTGCATAGTTTAGATGGCAGATTATTAGACATAAAGTATGTGTACCAGGAAGCCTTCATAATGGATTGGCTTTGAGTGATAATGTCTGTTCATTTTTGTTACAATTAACTCTCATCTCTCATCAAGTTACCAATTCTTAAAATGGATCTCTGACATGTAACCATCTCATGACTGATGCACTTCTATCAAGTTGATCAGTTTTAAATTTCTGAATCCAAGTTTCAAAAAGCCAGTGCAAAATATGAACAGTCCAAAGTCCAACTGATGCAGTGAATATTTTGTTGTGTCATTTTATAGTGAATATAAAATGAGGTCATCAACTTCCAACATGAACTTGCCTGGTATGAGATCTATACCAAGTGGCTACTTTACCAGAGAATTTTTTGGTATTGTTTAGCCCATACAAAATTATATACAGTAACATGTTCCAAGGATATATGATAGAGGCAGTCCAAATCTAAATCACAGAAGGATACGTGACTGAACCAATAATGCTCAGAATCACATAAGCATTTTCCTTCTGCTTGAAACAATAGAAATGCAAGCACAAGCTTCGGAGAGTTAGACAGAAGAATAAACATTGCCAAATTAGTTTCCTTCTGCAAATGTTTGCAATAATTGTACAGCTGTAGAGCATTAACTATTAGCATAATGTGGTATTTAAAGTTTTCTTAACACTTACATAGAAGGAGGTTGTTGGTGGAGGTGGTGTTTTTGTCTGAATCACAGTAATGTCAATCAGCACACTGCCTGTCCTCGGTTTGGAATTCTTAACATTGTCATCTGTAATGTGAACTGAAAGGCGATATCTCATCAGACAGTTCACTCGACTCTCAAAGTCAAATGGAGTTTTGAGAATCCATTTAGGAATGTTGGGATGGGTCAAAACCAAAATCATTGTTCACATTTCCTGCAGTTTAAATTAGTTCAGAATAAGTGAATATGGTTCGGAGCAAAATGACAGAATGAATGCAATTTTTGTTCTGCATTGTGAGAAATTGAAAGTTACGCATCCTGTAGCTAGTGAAAGAAGGCTTAAATGGTTACACTTTGCCTATAAAATAGCAACTACAGTAAATCCAGGAAAGCTCTTTGAAAATGATCTGCTGATGTGAAGGGAGCTACGTTAAAAGTTTATTGTCAATTATTTATTTGATTTACTATTTATAATAGGAAAAACTCAGGCTGACAAATGCAGTTTTGTTACATCTGGTGACTGCCAGTCATTACTCCATTCCCTTACGTTCTCTTTTTTCCTATTCTTTCTTTGCTGCAGAAAAATGATACTTATATAATGGTATCTTTCCATCTGTTTCCAGCAAACTGAAAGTGCTCTCTTTAGATTTCATTTCAACTTTAACTGATGAGGACAATAGATAACAAATCCCATTAGCATTTATTACTTCACACACCACCTCAGGAGAAACATTATGGTAGCAAATAATTACGCAATTTTAAAACAACAGACAGAAGGTTCAATTTTCATCTCTGTGTGAGCAAGGGCAAGTTAGCAGGTCTTGGTAGTGATGTGCATGTAACAATCACACATGCAAGCGGCATGATCTACACTGTTATATATGATCAAGAACCAGGCTCCAGCTACAATTGATGAACTCACCAATTGTAAGAAACTCCCTGAGAACTTCTAGCAATGAACTCCCAACAGAAAATATACAACAAGGGAAGCAAATACTAAGATTGAATGATAGAGTGAACAGGGATACGATGGGAAAACACTAAGTTAGAAGAGTTTAAATAAGTAGTATTGAATTGTATGTTTGCAAAAAGGAAAGAATAATACTGTACTGGTGTGCAGTCCTTCAGCTCAGTGATTAGAGCACTCGTCTCACAAGCTGAAGACCTGGGTTTGATTCCCAGCAGGGAGAAATGTTGTGCAAGTTTCCTTATTACACATGCTTCTGTTTCTGTCAGTAGGAACCCAGTTTTTAATTAATTGGCAGATCGCTCTTCCTGTGGTAATAATTACTTAAAAAAAAGTAATAATAATTTGGTCGTTTCAATCCATGACTGTTTGTAGGACACTGATGTGTACAATTGGCTGCCGCATTTCCCCCACAAAATATACAGTGAATTTACTTTACAGTATATTCTGTGAAGCACTTTGAGACATCTCAAAGGCATGATAAGGCCCTACTTTCCCCTCTGAAACTCCACCCCACAGTCCATCTGCCTCACACCCCCTTCCTTGTCTCCTTCAAGACCCATCTTATAACCCTTTACTTCCACTGTTCCTTCAATCACCCTCCTTCCCACCCTACTGTCCACCCTCCCTGATCCTGTCCCCAGCTCTGGGCTGAAACATTGACTCTCCAGCGCCTTGGGACATTCTCCTGATATGAAAGGCCGTATATATGTAATTTTGTTGTGGTTATATAAAAAAATGCAGGGATTATTATTTTACAGCGCCTAATCATGTTGAAATATCTCGAGGGACTCCATATATTGTCCAAAACCTTCAGCATAATTTAGACATTGGTTAGAGGAGGAGTGAGAGCACTTAATTTTGCTAGCGGGTATCAACATACAGTACACTATTCAGGCAAAAAACACTATTCAGTGGCCAAGTTCCTTTTCGGGGGTTTTGAAACTCTCTCCTCCACCTTCAAATCTTCCCTTCTAGTTACATTCATCTGTAAGACCCTGCAAAAATCCATTGACAGAATAACTGTGGGCACCAAATCAGGGGAATGAGCGAGAATTAAGTAGATTTAAAACAACCAATTTCACACTATGAAATTAGTTTCTAAAACTACAATCAAGAAAATGCAAATTCTTTCAGTGTAGACAATGATATATTTTGTATTTAGTAGAACTTGTTTCATGTTGGGAGGCCTTCCCAAAACACTTCAAGGATTTACTGTAAAGTCTGGTAACAGCAAACCTGTAGGTTAAATGCACAACAATAAATATTAAACCAGAATGTCTTTTCCATGGTTTCAATGCACAGTTGATGTGAACAATTCAGTGTGCCAACCAACTGTGAGCATTTATATTTCACACTGTAAACAAATATATAAAATGTACCTGATACAATCTCAAACCTCATCTCATTGTCCTCTGAATCTCCATTTTTGCAACTTAATCTAAAACCATCGATATTGGTTCCAATAGCAACATCATTGAGCATTGTTGCTGTATATGTAAGTGAGGTTCAAATTGGTTTTTCATCATTTTCATTCATTATGCTAATTGTAACATAATAAAAGAAATTTAAAGAAAAAAAGAAAAAATTAAAATGACTTAAGTGCTTAAACAACAATAATGACATCAGTTTATAGTAATACGAGTATTTATACATCCCTTCTGTTGAAAAAAGGTTTAGAAGATTTTATTAAGAAAGGTAGTAGCTTAAAAGCTTCAGAACCATAGAAATTTACATTGAAGAATGTGGTTCAGCCACTATATATCACATGTCATAAGGACGATCCATTCAGTCCCAGATCCATTCATTGCAAATTATTCCTGTTTAGATATCTATCTTGTTTCCTCCTGAAAGCCAATATTCTTGCCTTAATCAACTCATGAAATAAAACCCTTTACTGTATTATTTCTTAGGACAATTATCAGACGGTTCAATAAGAATTTAGCAGAAAAGAAGGGAGCAATGTGATATCACACAAGGAGGGCACCTCAAAAAGCTTCACCAGATATTCTGTAAAGTATACAGACTATATTTTGTAGGTGAACTATACCCTAAATTAACTGCACAAAGATCCTAACTTGCAAGATTACCTTATAATATACTATGGCTTCACTTTTTCAGGGGGGAAGGAGGTTGTTCTGAAGCACGGCCAAAGTGGGGGGCATTGAGATGGGTCTTGAAGGAGATGAGGGCTGGGGAGAGGCGGAGGAACTGCAAAATGGAGTTCCAAAGGGTGGAGGCAGAATGGCTGTAGGCCTGCCCCCCCCAATTGTGGGCAGGCGAGCAGGGGACATGAAGCAGGCTGGAGCCCACCGAGCGGAGAGAGTGGGCAGGTTGGTTAATAGGTCACAGAGGTAGGGGGCTGGAAGTCCGTGGAGGGCTTTGAAGGCAAGGACCAGGATCTTGAACTGTATCCTCTGTGTGATGGGAAGCCAGTGAAGTCAGGCAAGGGTGGGGGTGATATGGTCACAGAGCCTAGTGTAGGAGAGGACACAGGCTGCAGAGTTCTGGATGATCTGAAGTCTGTGGAGGGAGGAGTTGAAAAGGTCAACAAACAAGGCATTTGCATAGTCAAGCCTGGATGCTGTGAATGCCTGTATGAGAGTTTTGGCGACCGGCGGTGTGAGACAGTGACTTACATTCGTGGTTCCAGTTTTGGGCACTTTAAGATCGCTGTCGACAGCCTCCACTATCAACGTATGTGTTTTGAAAGACTCGTAATTTAGCTGAGTTATAAGATTTAGAGTTCCTTCCTTCAGATCAATCCAGAAGTGTTTTCTCATTTCTGTATCTCCAGAAACGATCCTGTAGGTCAATGAGTTTGGTGGAAAGTCGTTATCAGTTGCATGTACTGTTCCAATCTTATGGGTTGCTGAGGATAGGAAGCAATTTCAGAACTTCCAATTGTGAAACGTGCTAGAAATATTAACCTTTAGAATGCAGTAGGCACATTTAGTCATCCAGGGGCCAATGGCCATGAGGTTCTACATTTTAAGTGTTAAATATTAGATATCGTGGTCTTAACATTTCAAACAATAAAGATTACTTGTGAGATTTGAATGCAGTTTTGTTAGTGTCACATGTAAAGATAGAAATTGCTAGAAAGGCTGGTTAAGGTCACGATTTTTGACTCGTTTTAAAAAGCAGATCGGTGCTGTGACAGGAGGGTAGGTATTCTGGAGGGATATGAAGGGCTAAAGGACTTATTCCATTCAAACTAATCTTATCTCAACTCAAAGTTAACTTGCATTTTTAAAGTCAGCCCAAACACAATTTTCATTTGACTGAAATAAATGAGAATAAATAGCAGGGAACTTAAATTCAGCAGTTAACGCAGGATTAAAAAGACAATAGGAACTGCTGTTTTCTCAATTAAATTCCACTCTGCAGAATTTTCCGATTTAAGCCCTGAGAAGAGTCAGGAGGCTCCACACCACAACTAGGAACATAAACATAAAGTGTCCCAAATGTCTTTTTCTGATTTTGAAGCATTATTCTGACATTATCAGGCCAGTAAACATTAGTGCAACAGAATGTAAATCTCTAAAGAAAATGGCACATGGTTCTTAATTGCGATTCCAATCCTCAGATCCAAGTCACTTGTTAAGTTATTGAATGTCTTTCAATGATATTGTATTTTTTTATGATAACACAGTAAACAGATCCATCACATAAGAGCCTAATCATGTGTAATTCGGGTTTGTTTGGCTTTGGTTGCTAGGTTACAGTTGAATTCGCCAATATTAAATTGAGTAGTAAACTGGTCACTGTTGGGATGGGAGAAGGAACGTTTGGATAATTGCTGTATATTCATGTACATTCTCCAAACATGAAAGGCGCTCTACAAATATAATTTTGTCGTTGTTGTTGCACACATCATTATATAGACTGCCATCACTGAAATTTGTCATGCATGAGGAAAATTGGTACTATTGTAATCTAGTTCACAAGCCACCATGTTGTACGCTACAGTATAAATGTACTGATACTTGACTTAAAGGAGCAATTTGATTCTCCATTTGCTTTATTGTGCAGTTACTGGATGCAGTCTTGATCTCAACAGCAGTAAAATAAATGAATCCACATTGCTGCCAAGACCAGAGGCAATGCCCGCCTTATTTTCTGGCCAGGATAAAGGATCAGCCCACCCTTTCATGTACATGATGTGAGTTTTCACTTGCAAGCCTGTTGGGGCCTTCCGCAGCTATTGGAAAAGTTCATGGGGCAGAAATGAAGTGCAAAATATCACAATAGAACAATTAAACGAAGCTGATTTGCGCATGGGCAGCTGCTTTTCTGTCACTTTGATGCTGTGGAAATACAGTACAGGTATACAGTACAGTGTGAATTCTGCAGCCCAAAGATCCCATTGGAGATCCATTTCTTCACAAGTGGCACAAAACGAGTGGAGTAAGACTTCAGACATGTTTAGTACATTGTATCAAGTCAGACTATCAGGAGGAGCAGTTTATTTTTATGTTGCACCATTCCTAATGTTTTATTCTATAAGGTTTAAGGGAATCTCAGATAGTTTTGCTACACAACGTTTTCTAATGTTAGAGAAGAGGCAAGATTCACCTTATTTTCTAACTAGAGATGTAATGATGAGTCACCACATAAATAATAATAATCCTTACATTTATTTTAATGCCTTTCACTTTGGGAGGATATCTTAAAACACTTAGCAAAATATATTGTAATGGGTAGTGATTATACTTTATAGATGAATATCCGAATGTCCAATATTAGAACTAACCATTTAAGAATGACAGACGAACATAATGAGTTATTTACACAAATATAAAACAAAATCACAATTCTTTTGTTCTGTTTGCAATATTCTGTTTGTGGAATAGAAATGAGGAATAATTCCAAATGAATATCTGTTATCAGGCAATAACAGAGAGTAAAATAACAGTTATTGAAATACAGTACTGTACTGTAGTTATAAAAAATACAAGATGTGTAACTTAAATTAAAACTATGTAATGTATCACCATTGCCCAAAACAAATGACTTACCAAGCTCTGTTTAAAAGACGTTAAAGGTGTACAAATTGTTCTCAAACTGAGGGGTGAAATCATTTACAGGAGTGATTTCCACAATCACAGTCGCAATCATTGTAGAGAACAATGTTTAAGTGTTATTGTCTCACAAGAAACTTTATAATAATAATACTTACATTTGATATAGAGCCTTATCAGAGCCTTTAAGCGCTCTGATAAGGCCATCCAGCGTGGAGGGCGCTATATAAATCAAAGTTGTTGTTGCTATCGTGTTGTCAAAAAACTTTTTGCTACACAGTGCTGTGACTAAGTATGTTATACGAGACATATCAAAGAGCTTCATAGAATACTGTATATTGTAAAGTGAATTGACTGTATTTTGTGGATCAAGTTGAGTCATTTCAGAAGTGGAGTTATAAGCGAACACACTGTTGGGGGGGGGTGGAAAACAGTAGATATATAAAAATATATATATAATGTACAACAAACTACATATTTCTTGGTGAACATCCATTTACACCCTACAATATGCACAAATACTATTAATAATAATCCTTGCATCAGCTATAGCATCTTTCATGTCAGGAGGACATCTCAATGTGCTTCACAGGCTCTTATACAAAATGTAATGACAGTGTATTTTGTGGATGAAGTTACAGATGTTACCAAAAAGGGATTAATTCTGGTTTACTCTATTATTGCTACTAAACCTTGCATTTTGCAGATCATAGAATCATAGAATTTTACGGCATAAAAGGAGGTCATTCGGCCCATCTAGTCTCTGCCGACTCTTTGAAAAGAGCAACTCAATCCGACTGCCCAGCTCTCTCCCCATAACCTAACAGACCTGTTCTCCCTAAATAAAGATCTAATTCTCTTTTAAAAGCTGTTATCGAATCAGCCTCCAACACCTTTTCAGGTAATGCATTCCAGATTCGAACAACCCGCTGAGTGAAAGAATTTCTCCTCAGCTCCCCTCTGCTTCGTTTTGAAACTATTTTAAATCTGTGACCACGAGTCACAGCTTCGCCCACCAGTGGAAACAGTTTTTCCTTATTCACTCTGTCGAATCCCCTCATGACTTTATAAACCACTATTAGGTCTCCTCTCAATCTTCTCTGTTCCAAAGAGAATAAACCTAGCCTATCTAACCTTTCCCCATAACTGAAGTCCCTTAATCCTGGTACCATTCCAGTAAACCTTCTTTGCACCCTTTCCAATGCCTTAACATCCTTTCTATCGTGTGGTGACCAGAATTGGACACAGTACACCAGCTGAGGCCTAACCAATGTTTATAGAGGTTAGTCAGCACTTCCTGACTTTTGTACTCTATACCCCTATTTATAAAGCCTAGTACCCCATACCTTCTTAACGGCTTTGTCTACCTGTCCTGCCACCTTCAAAGAGTCACTAACACAAATCCCCAGGTCTCTCTGTTCTCTCACACCACTTAAAATTGTACTATCCAGCCTATATGATGAACAGATTGATAGATTCATAAATCTAAGTTTTTGAGGTGTTGAGGAGAATTTTGAATCAGCTATTACTGTCAACTTCAAATAACTACCACCATAGTTATCTCCACAGCTGGTGGAAAGTTCATTGTTTGAACATTAACAGTGTTAATGGTGTGTGGTGATGTTAATACTGGAAGTGTAAATACTGCTGGTGTAAAGAAAAGGAATGGATATGTGAGCTAGTGTTGAACCACACACAACCGGATGCAAAATCCTTAACATTTAACAAGCTCCCATTTGTTGTGAAGCACGCAGCACCTTGAAGAATCTCTAACTAGGGAATGGTGAAACGGCTTACTCATTTACATCCACGTATTTCTTTGTAACATATTCTAATCAATCATGTCTGAAATCCAAAGCCTCAGAAGGTCCTTTCACTGAGAGGTTGGGTGAGGCTTGAATGGTGACCTCTGGAGGGGGAGTTGAAGTAATAACCACAGAATGATACGGGAATAATTTTATTTTACGTTTATTTTTGTTGTTCAACTCAATCGCAACAATGGGATCCATCCTATGCAAAACGGTATAAAGATGCAATGACAATATTTGTGTTTGGTTGTATGCTAGAGCTTATTGTACTAATAAAATCTATTGAAGCAACAAGTTCAAGAACCTGGTTTAAACCGATCATTGGGTATTGTTTCGTAATTTCCATATCCAGGAAAGTAATATATTTTCCTTCCATATAAAAACTTTGTTCGATATGGGAATACAGCTTCTTTAGTGACTAAAGAACATACCCTATTCATGAGTTCAAACCAATGCTAATTTGCCACCTCATTAGTTTTGCAGCAATCTTTTAATGTCCCTCCTGAAACGCAGAGACTTTCTGTACTGCCTACAGCATGGTGTTGACAGCTGCTCTAGGATTTGCTCATCAGACCCTTATGAACTTGTTTTAGAAAAGGCCTCCAATTCATTCACAGAGCCTGTGTGTGCCCCTCTGCCTAGTACAGAAATCAATGGGGGGAGAAGAAGCTGTAAATCTAGTTTTATATTTTTTAAGAATGAAAATTTACAGGTTTGTCTTCAAAATGCACGGTCCCTATACTTCACAATAAATTCTGTGAAGCACTTTGAAATGTCTGGACATGAAAGGCACTAAAACTAAATGCAAAGATAATTGTCTTTAATATTGTTACAGCTATGAATTGTGCTTGAAACCTGGCGATGTATCAATAATCACCATCTGATGTTGCATCAATTATTTCAGATGATTTAGGCCTCAAGGCACAAATTCCCATTGATTAAGCTACAACCAATTATTTTAGAATACTTGAGAGGGGCGGATGAATGAACTCACCTGTGTGACCATCAGACACTGCCACTGTCAGTACATACATGTGATCCACATGTGCAACGTCTTCTTCATAATCATAATCCAATAGTTTGGCTCCGACCTAAGAATTAAAGGTGACCCATTATCTCAAATTATAGTATTGCATGTGCACGGAGCATACATTGACAAACCTGTGCGAAGCCTCCCTCTACCCCTCTGTCTCAGCCTCTATCTGTCTTTAAATCCCATTTTAAATCCTACCTTTTCGGCTGGAGGTATGGTCACCACCCCCACTCCCTTTCTCCTTTACTCAGTGTCTGATTCCATCTTTGTGCAGCTCTCCAAGAGGTTACCTGATGTGAAGATATAAATGCAAGTTGTTGTTGAGATGTGTTGTGTCACCAACAACACCCACCAGATCCCTTCTTGAAACGGAGACACTTTCTGCACCATTGGATGTCGCTTTCTGCACCATTGTCTCCCTTAGAACAGGACTAACATCCACCAGCCATAATTTATCTCTGTTATTAAAACAAATTGAATGTAAAAAAATAAGAATAATTGTGCGGAATGTAGGCTAATGTGTCACATGGTGAGTCAGAGTCCATATAGCTTAAATTCGCAACTATCAGACCCTTCATAAGTGGCTCAGGATGTGCAACTCTAAAGCAAAGGTGATTTGAGATTATGTGGAGCTCCTGTGGCTCAGTGATTAGAGCACTTGTCTTACAAGCTGGGGAGACCTGTGTTCGAATCCAGGCAGGTCAGGGTGAAACCTTGGGCAAGTTTCCTTACTCCACACGCCTAATAATAATCCCTCCAAAAAAAAACACAATAATAAAATTGGTCATTTCAACCCACGACTGTTTGTGGGACACTGCTGTCTGCAATTGGCTGCCGCGTTTCGCCCACAAATATACAGTCAATACACTTTACAGTATATTCTGTGAAGCGCTTTGGGACGTTGATAAGATGTGAAAAGCGCTATATCAAATGCAAGGATTATTATTATTATTAATATTATTATGTGTGACATGTGTCATTCTGGCAAGACAGTCTGTACTACACAGCATCCTACCCCAATGTTTGTAACCAAGGTTACAAGCTTGCTTAACTATTCTGGCAGCATTGCCACGAAAGGAACATAGTGTTTGCAAAGTACAGTAGGGTCTCATCCATTTTACTGACTATTAGAGAAGTGAAAGTCTGACAAAACTATAAGTATTATTCACCTGATTTTTTTCAAAACAAATTTAACCCCAATACACTGCTTATATGTGAAAAGTGTATTGGATGAAATTTAAGCTTTTAAAAGTGAGATTCCATTCAATGCTTTTGTGTAAAAAAAGGTAGTTGCCATGGCAACAAGGCTTCTGCTATCGGCAAGGCTTTGATCTAATAGCAATTGTGCATGCTGGGATACTCAGCCATTAGCGGGGAGCTGAGATATCTGGAGCCTGACGAGGAATCTGAGGAGGAAAGACAGCATTATCCAGGCAGGAGATGGAACAAGTTATTTCAAAGAGAATTCATTATTGGTTGTTTCCAGAATGAGCTCCATTTTTGTAACCTCATTTTTGTGCCCTGACAGATTGGCGAAGTACAACGCTTTCTTCATCCAGATCACAAAGAGAACCATTCTACTCCTTAGAATAATGAATTGAATGATGGGGGCTTTAACGCTATTCTGTCTGGTAAATTTAAGACTAATTTTTATCTATGGCCATACAAATCAAACGCAATTTTAAATTAGAAGCAGTATGACTTTAGGGGGGAAATTGTCAGTAAATTTACGGACTTTTATAGTTGACTTTTCTTGTTTACACCGACAACCATTAAGGTCTACAAAGGACTAGGGAAGAAGGTGATAATCACTGCCCATTCCGGATGTATATTCAACAACAACAGAAATTACAGGTTCTATAGCACCTTTCATTTCCCAAGGCGCTGGACAATCACTGTGTCAGACCTGAGCTGGGGATGGACGGACGGGGGGGAGGGAAGGGAAGGGAGGATTAGGAGTTGCCGATGGGAACATCAAAGAGGAGAGTTTTGAGGTGGGACTTGAAGGAGGCCAGGGAGGGGGTGAGGTGGAGGGACTGCCGGATGGTGTTCCACAGGTTGGGGGCAGAGTGGCTAAAGGCTCGCCCGCCAAAAGTGGCACGGATGGGTTGGGGGATGTGGAGCAGGCCAGAGCCTACTGAGCGGAGGGGGCGGGCAGGTTAGTAAGGGGTTAGAAGGTCATGGATGTAGGATGGGGCGAGGTTGTGGAGGGCTTTGAATGTGAATTGGATCCTCTGGACAATGGGGAGCCAATGGAGTCGGGCGAGGATGGGGGAGATGGGGTCACAGAGTTTGGAACGGTAGAGGACACTGGTCACAGAGGTCTGGATCATCGGCATGGTAACCAATGATAAACTTCTGTAAATGCAACAATTAAACATTCTTTTAAAACTCTATTGCATTTATATAATATATCTATATCTCCCTCTCTATATCTATCTCTATATCTATATATATACACAGTATTGTGCGATGGTTAAATTCCTACCAAACAGATATACATGGCAGAAAAAAACTATTAAAATGTATTGGTCACTGAGTTTGTGGGACTGCTGTGCGCAATTTGATGCTGCGTTTCGCCCACTAAATATAGTTTACAGCAAGTACTGTGAAGTACTTTGAGACAATGATATGATAACACAGTACTGTATCTCAAATGCAAGGATTGGTACACCATTAAGACCATTTTCTATGTGCATCACATGAGCAGATTTCCCCTTCGTACATCCCAACAAGATTTAGAATACTTTGGCAGCCATTCAATATCTTATAATGATGCAAAGCAGCCCATGGTGTTTTGACTGTAATAAGCATCTCTTCTTTTTATTACTATAACAAAATCACCCGTAGAGACTATGAAAATCACAGTAGTGGATAAATGACTAATCAGTAGAGCATGACATTGTCGCTTAAAGTGTGGAAATTTCATCTGAGTTTGAGATGATTGTATATAAACATGAATGTAGAAGTAATCTCAACGTTAGAAACCTGATGCAATAAGCTCACATTCACACTTGCCCTAGTTGCACACTACGAATGTATAAACGCCTTATTCCCTCAGGCTAGGAGAGTGATTCTGGTGGCTGGAGCATTTTCACATTATTTTCACGCTATGCCACGAACTAACTAACTAACTCTGAAAATGTTATCAGGCCCTGTGGGAGACTAAGCTGCGGTTGAGACAAGGTGTAATGGAGTTTGAATGAGGCCTTCCTCTTGTCTCTCCACACTAAAGGAAATGATCCAAAGGCATGACTAACTTTCTCTAATAACCATTCTCCCATGCCACTAGTGCTCTCAACATGACTAATTTAATTCCCCATGGAGTAAGCAAAAAGGCAGAATTTCTGCAGTGCCCAAAGCAATGTCACAGAGAGAAAGTTAACCAAAGGCTCATCGCTGGTTAGATTCCTGTTGAAAGTGCTCGGGAATAAGAGCATGCTCTTCCATACATACACAGAATAATAGAATGGTACAAACACATTAAAAGTCTGTTTCTTTGTTACAGTTCAGATGTCATTGTTAAGTGAAAAATATAATTTACCCCACTTAATATTTTATGCAACGCACACTGCCTGTGTTGATTTGGTATTTATGAAAGGCTTTAGTGCTGGAAAGCTTGATGAGGCAGTGGAAACCTTCATTATTTTCCTTTGATAACCACTATGGACATATAACCAGTGTGAATGCTTTCTGCTTCAGGAGGAGATAGTTGTTATTCCACATTTCAACCTTAGGAAGGGCTTGCTTTTGAAGCTTTTGAAGAGCTAGTTTTCATTCCAGGATCTATGGCTTGCTGAATGTACTGTAATCAATTGTGATCTGGTGAAAACTCTCACAGAGAACGTAGGTTTAGATTAGCAAAGGGCAATTTCTGGACAAATACTAGTACGTAATAACAATTTGTATTTATATACAGTAGTTCCCTTCCTCTTTGTGAAATCCCAAGAGGGTAATTAACGACTAGAATAGGGTTACCAGGAAGTGGTTGAGGCCAGGAAACTGGACTCATTAAAAACAGTTGATGCGGTGATGGGAGGATGCTGTAGTGGGAGTTCTGGAACAGTGAGATCAGATAGACTGAAGTGCCTTCTTTATCGGAACAAATCCTGTGATCAGCGGAAGTTACAAACAAAGAATGCAAACTCTTTGAGTCATACGACGGGATGCCTGTGTTAGAGGAACGCATCAGTTACTGGGCCATTTGAACGTATCATGTCCATGATACACAATGGCTCGCATAGTTCAAAATTGTGGTATTGGGATAGATAGAGAGGTGCCTTTGCAGAGTGAGAAAAACAAAACCATGAAAGGAAGTCAACATATGTCACCAAAAGTAAAAATAATGTTCTAATCCAACCTGTTTCAGTGGCGCTTAGAACATGGTAACTGCTCTGGTCAAAGTCACAATTGACATCCTGTCCATCTGTGATCAAGGCTCTCTCTGCCTCCTCGTCCTCCTCCACCTTTCTGCCGTTTTTGACACTGTGGACCATTCAATCCTCGTCCACCACCTCTCTCTCCTCTCACCTTAATGGGTCTGTCCTTGACAGGTTCAGGTCCTATCTCTCAGACTGTCTCCACTCTGTCTCCGCCAATGGATTCTCTTGAACACTCAAGACTTATCCAAAATACTCACCTGTAAATTGTTGGCTTGCAAAATGGAATGTTATCTTTAATTGGTTTAATGTTTGCAGTGATGGGAATTGTTGTACACCTCAGGCCGTTGTCATATGCTTTAACGGAGAGCGTCTGAACTTCCTGAAATCCGTCCTGTTCCATATCCACCCGGGAAAAAATAATGACTGTTCCACTCGCTGAAAAATTAGCGTGCCTGACTTACACAGTTCCATTTCAGCAAGTGTGGCAAGCGTGACAAGTTTGATAACCAAGGTAAGTCACATGCAATTACTGGCTGAGAGAAAGTCAAAAGCATTTGTATAGCTTCTTTCAAACTAAGAGTTTAAGCAACAGTTAAAATGACATTACTGTTACCAGGAAAGTCTGCCATCCAAAATATGCCATTTGTTGAATTCAATACAAACAAAAACCTCACTTACCAATGTTGTGGCACCTTCAGCACCAGTGAATCTAAAGATACAGAACTGAGTATGCAGTGTACGATATTGACTGTAGGTCCTTACTTTTATCAATGGTAAAATAATTGCTGGCAGGATCTAGTTGATAATCAATGTCACTCTTCAGATCAGCATCCGTACCTGTGCAGGTTGCATATAATTGTCCGATTGATAAGTTCTTCATCTAAATTATTAACAGCCTTATTCGTAGAATCAAATGTTGCATCCACCTCAGTTTCACTGCCATTCATTAAACTTTTCAAACTATGGAAAATTAAAGCAAATTCTGGTATGCTAATTTTCAGTTGCACATTTCTTTGAGACCTAAAATGCTGCTTTCTTCATAATAATAATTGTTGCATTTGATATAATGCCTTATCATGCCTTCGAGACATCTCAAAGCACTTCACAGAATACACTGTAAACTGAATTGATTGTATATTTTCTGTAAATAACCAGTACTGAAAGAACAACAACAACATTACATTTGGATCGCACCTTATACTTCTGGAGGACAACCAAAGGCGCTGGACAATCAGTGTTTCAGACCCAAGCTGGGGGCTGGGATGGGGGAGGGTGGAGGTCAAGGGGGGGACAAGGAAGGTGATTGAAGGCATGATCGAAGAGGTGGCTCTTGAGACGGGTATTGAAGGAGGCAAGGCAGGGGACAAGAAGTGACACTGACACTGCAGGATGGGGTTCCAGTGTGTGGGGTAGAGTGATAGAAGGCCCACCCCACCAATGGGGATGTCAAGCAGGCCGGAGCCAGCTGAGCGGAGGGAGCGGGCAAGTTGCTGGGGGATTAGGGGGTTGCCGAGATACGGGGTGCAAGAGGTTTAAGATAATAAATATTAACAATTGGACAGTATTACTCTATTGCTCAAGGAGGATAAGCATGTCTGCAGTGTCAAATTGGAAAGCTCTTCAAAGATTGCCACAAATGTGCCTTGTCAAATCAGACCTGCAGTTAACCTGCGCTGTAACTGGCTCGGGAAACTTTGAGGCTTCAGGATTTATGAGCCGTCAATAGGTATGCTTCTGAACCAGCATTTAAAGCCCTCCACAACCTCACCTCAACCTACATCCATGACCTCCTATCTCCATACCAACCTGCCCGCCCGCTCCGCTCAGCAAGCTCTGGTCTGCTCCACGTCCCCCGCCCCACCATTGGCAGGTGAACCTTTAGTCACTCTGACCCCAGCATCTGGAACTCCAACCTGCAGTCTCTCTGCCTCGTGCCCCCCCCCCCCCCCCCCCATCCACTCCCTGGCCTCCGTCAAGTCTCACCTCAAGACTTTCCTCTTCGATGGACCCTGGATTAGGCAACTCCTAATCCCGCCCTTCCCTCACCCCCTGTCCTCAACTCGGGTCTGAAGCAATGACCATCCAGTGTTCCTGGATGTGTTCCACATCTTCCTGACATGAAAGGCGCTGTACAAGTGTTATTTTGTTGTTGTTGCATTATTATTATGCTTCTAAACTAGCATTCTAGTGCAGAATGAAAAAAATGTGCTAGACACATGGCACCCTTCAAAAGAATAATTAAATCTACTCATGTGAAAGCCAATACAGGGCTGTTGTCATTGATATCAGTAACAAACACATTCACAAATCCATTGGTAGACATGTTGCCTTGATCCTCCACTATCACTGTTAATGAATAGCTGTAAGTGATGCATATGTATTATGTATTAGTTAAACAAGGATCCAGTTCTCAATTCATATATTTGGTATGCAAAGTATTATGCATGATATAGAATCATAGAATTTTATGGCACAAAAGGAGGCCATTCGGCCTATCTAGTCTGTGCCAGCTCTTTGAAAAGAGCAACTCAATCCCACTGCCCACATCTCTCCCCATAACCTAACAGACCTGTTCTCCCTAAATAAAGATCTAATTCTCTTTTAAAAGCTGTTATCGAATCAGCCTCCAACATCTTTTCAGGCAATGCATTCCAGATTCGAACAACCCGCTGAGTGAAAGAATTTCTCCTCAGCTCCCCTCTGCTTCATTTTGAAACTATTTTAAATCTGTGACCAAGAGTCACAAATTCGCCCACCAGTGGAAACAGTTTTTCCTTATTCACCCTGTCGAATCCCCTCATCATTTTATAAACCACTATTAGGTCTCCTCTCAACCTTCTCTGTTCTAAAGAGAATAAACCTAGCCTATCTAACCTTTACCCATAACTGAAGTCCCTCAATCCTGGTACCATTCCAGTAAACCTTCTTTGCACCCTTTCCAATGATTTAACATTCTTTCTATAGTGTGGTGACCAGAATTGGACACAGTACTCCAGCTGAGACCTAACCAAAGTTTATAGAGGTTAGTCAGCACTTCCTGACTTTTGTACTCTATACCCCTATTTATAAAACCTAGTATCCCATATGCCTTCTTAATGGCTTTGTCTACCTGTCCTGCCACCTTCAAAGAGTCACTAACACAAATCCCCAGGTCTCTCTGTTCCCTCACACCCCTTAAAATTGTACTGTCTAGTCTATATTGCCTCCCCTCATTTCTTCTCCTAAAATGTATCACCTCACATTTCTCTGCATTAAACTTCATCTGCCATGTGTCTGCCCACTTTACCATTTTATCTACACCTTCTTGCAGATGGTTACTTTCCTCCTCACTATTTACTATTCTCCCTAACTTAGTATCATCTGCAAACTTAGAAACTGTGCTCCCTACACCCAAGTCCCGATTATTAAAATATATATTAAAAAGAGCAATGGTCCCAAAACTGATGCCTGGGGGGCGTCATTGCACACTTCCCTCCAGTCTGAAAAACAGCCGCTCACCATAACTCTCTGCTTTCCATCCATGCTGCCACTATCCCTTTAATGCTATGGGCCTCTACTTTCCTAATAAGCCTCTCATGCAGCATTTTGTTAAATGCCTTTTGAAAGTCCATGTAAACTACATTATAATATATAATAATATATTGATAATGCTTGCATTTAATATGGCACTGTTCACTCCTTCTAGATGTCTCAAAGCGCTTTACAGAATATACTGTAAAGTAAATTGACTGTATATTTGTGGGTGAATCACAGCAGCCAATTGTGCACAGCAGCGTGCCACAGATTAATTGAAATGACTCAATTTTGTTTAGGATTATTAGGTGTATATAATATATATTATTATACAGGAGACGTTGATAAGATGTGAAAAGTACTATATCAAATGCAAGAATTATTATTATTACTGCATATATATATAAATTATATAATATATTATATACAGTATATATATAATTTATATCAAAAATACTATTTGCTTTTCAAAAATGCTGCCTTTTTAAAAAAGGTAGGTAGACAAAGTAAGAAAGTCATCTAAAACTCAATATTTAATCCTTATTTTAATTAATGATTCCAAAAGCTTTAAATGCTGACATTGTGACAAATTTAAAAAAAACTGGAATGCATTAGAATACTGTAGCTCAGTAGTTAGAGCACTCGCTTTACAACAACAACAACTTTGATTTATATATCGCCCTCCACACCGGACGGAGACCTGGATTCAATTCCCGGCAGGGTGAAACCTTGGGCAAGTTTCCTTACTTGACACACCCAATAATAATCCTTCAACCCCCCCAAAAATTGGTCACTTCAATCCACAACTGTTTGTGGGAAACTGCTGTGCTCAATTGGCTGCCTCGTTTCGCCAACATATATATAGTCAATCCACTCTACACTCTACATTCTGTGAAGAGCTTTGAGACATCTAGAAGATGTGAAAAGCACTATATCAAATGTAAGGATTATTATTATCATTATTACTTCAACAGCATTGCCAAAAAACAGACCCCAAGTATAACCTTACTGAAATCCCAGCTACATCCATTTAGGTTGAAAAGAATGAACTTTGACATTGATTTACTTGGTCACTAGTCTGCAATGTTTGGATGACAGGTTGGTTGTGTGTATTGTGGAAATATTAGTGCTTGTTTTCATGTGAGTGGGTTTTTAGATTGCTGAAGTAGGAATAGATAATTTAATATTACAGTAAATGGACAATTTTTCCTCATTTCTTTGACTGAAATGGCAGCAATGTTTCATGTACAATCGGGAGCAGAGTTCCATTAAAAAAAAGCAAATAAAGAAAACCCAGCTTTCAAAAAAGAATGGTTAGAAAGAGCAATTTTTTCCCATCTTCAAAAAACCAAACACAGTTTTGTTTGAACAACTCCATAGCTAGAATATTTTTAATAAACTACTATTAATCGTTCAGAAACCAATCTCTCAGCTTTGCATCCCTCGTGAAGTCAAAATTGGGCAAATCAGTTTGATTCAAATGGTCCTGTTGCCAAATGCCTGTTGTTTTTTGTTTACAAAAAAGGAATAACACTGACATGAACTTCGGATATGATTACAGTAACTCTGTTAGAAAAACAGGGCAGAGTAATCACAGTCAATTATGCTGCTTACCTGTTTGTTGTGTTTTCGTAGTCGAGTGTCTTTGCTATGAATATTAAACCAGAGCTTTAATACAGAGTGTATTCTGAAGTCGATGGTACCTCATAACGAATACTGTTGAAACAATAAAAACAAATAAAGTCTAAACTTTCTGAAAGAAATTAACAGGTATGTGCATTGAGTTCCTGAAAGGTAAAAAAAAATCTAAGTACAGTAAGCTGTAATATTACCAAGACATGGCTTAGGGTGGTTTAGATCTTACATGAATACATAATATCAAATAAAGGACTATTATAGTAATAATTTAATATAGCGCTTTTCACTTCTTCTAGATGCCTCCAAGCTCTTCACAGAATATACTGTAAAATTAATTGGTTGTATATTGGTGGGTGAAACGCGGCAGCCAATTGTGCACAGCAGTGTCCGATTGTAACAACCACATTTTTTTTGAGGGATTGTTATGCATGTGGAGTAAGGAAACTTGCCCAAGGTTTTGCCCTGCCTGGAATTGCACCCATGTCTCTTGCAAGGCGAGTGCTCTAACCACTGAGCTTCAGGACCCCACAAACGTTGAGCACCCCCAATGATGCATTAGAGTGTCAGCTTAGACAGTGCATTGAATGCCCTGATGTGGGATTTCAACCTGCAACCTTCTGACTCAAAGGTGAGTGTACTACCAACTGAGCCAATGTCTGACATATTGCCAGAGGTCACTATGGAGTGGGTATCTACACTACATAGAATTAAAATAGACTGTATGTAGTGTCTTGGGACATCCTCCTGATATGAAAGGTGCTCTATAAATGTAATTTTACTGTTTGTTGTACATAAAGCACCAAACAGGCTATTTATCCATAGAAGTCAATGTCTTGGTGTTTATACTTCACATGAGCCTCCAACCATCCTAATCTAATCTCCTCCCCTCCCCCCCATATCCCTCTATTCCCCTCCCTTCCCCCACCCTATATCTCTCTATTCCCCTCCCTTCTCCCAAGTAATACAAATGACAGCCATTTTGAGTCTTTGCAGAACAACAACAACAACAATAACGAAATGACATGTATAGAGCACCTTTCACGTTGGGAGGACGTCCCAAAGCACTGGCAACACACAATCTGTCACTTTGATAAGCAAAACAGAAACTAGATTCCAAAATAGAATGGTTCTGAATTACCTTTAATACGTTGTTTTGATCAGGATCTTTTACCCTGACATGATATATTCTAGAATTGAAGGCAGAATCCTCAGGAACGTAAATTTCAACATTTAGGAAATTAACGGAAGTGTCCAGAAACATTTATGTTTGCTGAGATTACTGTTTGCGATTTGATCAATTCTTACCGCTATTCCACACAGTTACAATAGTCAGGGCAAACTGACATTTACCACAAAATGTTGTGATTTCTATGATTTACACTTATGATGGAAAATCCCTAATGTAATCAAACATTATTGAAAATTCTACTTAAAGCTAGAGGAATCTATCACGCATTAACACCAGTCAGGCTGGTAATATGATTGACTCCTGCACTGTAAATGGTTCATCATCTCTAAATGTTTTTAAGCATCAAAATATTGTTGAATTATTTACTTGTTTCTTTCAAACAGTTTGTTTTCCTTTCAAAGCATGAGCTTGTGTTGTGGGATCAGTGGGAATACAACGGCATCAAACGAATAACATCAGTACTAAATGTTGCCTGGAGCACACAATCCAAAATCCACTGACTGACCTCTTAGACAAAGGAGATTAGCTGGCGTTCCTAAATCATCAATGAGATGATACAGCTAAGGCGTCCTTAACCACTTGCAGCTCAGAAGTATTGAAGTTCCCTTCTGGTGCTACAGCAACACTATTTGCTGCTACTATTGTTATCTCAAAATGTGGGTACAGATACAAAGGTGTGTGAGAGGGTACATTAGACTTCCTCGTGTATTGTACACAAGAGAGGGGGGTGAAATAGAGGGTTATGAGAAAGGAGAGACAAATAAAACTTATAGAGGCTCAGAGATCCTTACTCTAACCCAATAATAACAAATATATTTTCTCACTGGTGCCTAAGGACTTTGAGACATCTCAACAACATGATAGGATGCTACATCAAATGCAAGGATTATTGTTTATTATTATGATGATGGTGCAGAATTGCCAGATGACCTTAGTTTAGCCAAGGTTCCCAGAAAGTATGGCGGCTCATTTACATCAATAACATTTATGACAATGGTCTGAGAAGCAGAGCTACCCTTCCAGTCTCCGACACCCAGCTGAAGAGTATAGGGTTGAGTGTTTTCAAAGTGCAGCTCCAGAGTGTTTGTAGTTACTAGCTGTTAGAAAAGGCAATAGATACATTAGTGGATAAATGAATAAATAGAGTGAAAGCTAGTTTGTGTAATCTTGTAACAAAGCTAGTAGTGATTCGAGTTGTAACATTGGGTAACATATGTTCTTACTTGCTTTACAAGCGTGAGACCTGTGTTTCGAATCCAGGCAGGTCAGGGCGACTGACCTGACCTGCCTGTTTCCTTACTCCACACACCTAATACTAATCCGTCCAAAACAAACCTATAATAAATTGGCAATTTCAATCCACGACTGTTTGTGGGATACTGCTATGCGCAATTGGCTGCCGTGTTTCATCCACGAAAACACAGTCAATTCACTTTATAATATGTTCTGCAAAGCACTTTGAGAGGTCTAGAAGACGTGAAAAACGCTAAATGAAAAATGCATGGATTATTATTCTTCAAATATCATGATTCTATTGGAAATGTAAAAGGGATCCATTGCTTGTACACTAGGAAGCTACTCACATACAACCATGTGCCTAATTCTCCAAATCTTCCATTTGTGATTTGTGTAGGGTATTGGTGAGAGCATTCACCTCACAAGCAAGAGGACCTGGGTTCAATTCCCAGGTGGTGCAAAACTTTGCTTTGGGAAAGGCAAGTTTCCTTACTCCACATGCCTCAGTTTACCTAGCAGTAAGTAGAAACCCAGTTGTTAGTCAATTGGCGGATCGCTCTGTGTGGATAATAATCCCTCAAAAAAACAATAATAATTTGGTCACTCAATCCACGTTCGTTTATGGGACACGGCTGTGAACAATTAGTTGCTGCGGTTTGCCCCCAAAATACACAGTCAATCTATTTAGCATTATATTCAGTGAAGCGCTTTGAGATGTCTCAACAATGTGATAATTCTCTATGTCAAATGCAAGGATCATTATTATCATTATCCAATGAAACAACCGAGTCAAGATTTGTCAAACAGGGAACTAGACTGGCTCTGGTCAAACCAGGAATAATAAGATGAATCAAACCAGGAACCACACTGAGACTGGTCAAATTGGGAGTCAGACTTACGCTCCATGTACTGTATAGTATTTGTCGAATGTGAAATTAGTTTAAATGGACATTTAGCTGGATTGCAGTCGATGATTATTCGATCCCAACTAACTCATCTTCTGCCGGTACTGTATATCAACGCGATGTTGGTGAGTACATGATGGGTTCCTGCATCTTCATTGATATTCAAATTACATGAATTAACACCACTGATAGTCACCGCACAAAGAATACCTACATTAAAGAAACAAAAAAGAAGCAAAGTCAGTCTTCAAAGCGTACAGACAATTTTGCCAGATTCATTATTGGTTCCTTTTTTTTTTATTTAGACGAAGGGCATTTAATATCTCTCTGCTTCAATTATATAAAAGAAAAATAACTTTTGCATTTGAAATAGCACCTCATCATGTCATCATAAAGTCTCAAAGTGCTTCACATAATTTTTACTATGAAGTGTAGTGGCTGTATAATTGGAAACAAATGCAACAGCCAATTTGCACACAGCAATATCCTGCAAACGTCCATGAACTGAATGATGGATTTTATCTGGAAGGTTGTTGCAGTACACACTAATTACAGTGAAGGCACAGTAACTACATTGAACACAGGTAGTGCTAAACATAATTACCCTTTACACGCTCCCCTTTGCTGACATCGTCTGAAGACATGGGGTAAATTCCCACATGTATGAGGATGATACCCAACTCTACCTTTCCGTTTCCACCCTCAACTCCAGGACTAATGGTGTCCTGACTGTTGGCTTGTCTGACATCAAGTCCTGGATGAGAGACAACTTTCTCCAGTTCAATGTCCACAAGACTGAGGCCCCCCTGATTGGCTTGTGTCAGTGCCTTCGCACCTCAAGCGCTGACACCATCAGCATCCAAGGCTGCTCTCTCCACCTCTCAAAGCCAGTCAAGAACCTGGGTGTCTTGTTCGATCCTGAACTGTCTTTCCTCACCCACATCCGCGCCGCGGCCAGTACAGCCTTCCACCACCTTTGCAACATCACCAGACTCCGCCACTGCCTCACCCCTCAGGCTGCCCAAACCCTGGTCCACACATTTGTCACATCTAGGTTTGACTATGGAAACCTGTGTTCAAATCCAGGCAGGTCAGGGCGAAACATTGGGCAAGTTTCCTTACTCCACGTGCCTAATAATAACCTGTCCAAAACAAACCACAATAATAAATATTGGTCATTTCAATCCACGACTGTTTGTGGGACACTGCTGTGCGCCATGTTTCACCCATAAATACAGTCAATTCACTTTACAGTATATTCTGTGAAGCGTTTTGAGACATCGATAAGATGTGAAAAGCTCGATGTGTATATCAAATGCAAGGATTATTATTATTTTATTCTTATTATCCCACATCCCCTTCGCCTCGTTTCCTCCCTCGTCGCCTTCAAGGCCAATCTCAAGACCCTCCTCTTCAATCGTGCCTTCTGCTGCCCTCCCAACTCTCTCCCTCCTCTCCCCCCCCTCTACCCTGCCCCTCCCCCTTGCTCAGGTTCTGACCTGACTGTTTAGCACCTTGGGACGTCCTCCCGACGTCAAAGGCGCTCTATAAATGTAATTTTGTTGTTGTGGTTGTTTCCAGTGATAGTTAAAAAGAGAAAGAAGCTATTTTGTAAAATGCATCCTGACACAGTCACAGAGTACTTTTCCTTTTGGGGTTAGTATTATTATTATTCCTATAATAGATTTAAATCACATAACAACTGTTATGGCTTGGAAGTCACGCCCCCAAGCTTTCCAATGAGAAAATAGCATATTCTTTTTCAAATGTTATTATTCACTCAGCCCTCCTGGGCCAGTGACAGCTATGTGTTGATTGCTGCTTAAATAAACATGGCTGAAGGTAATCTAACTGATCATTTGACTCCTTCTGATTTTAATTCTCTATTTATGATGCCAACACCCCGAGGCTTGGCTCCTTCGTTCAGTGAGAGTTTGTAGCTCACACCTGAGCAAAATTCTCACTTAGATTCATCCAATGTTCCATGCTTTTGAGACCAATTAAAATGTCAATGTGGTATCCTAGCATATACAGTACACAACCATATCAAACCTTATTAGATGGAGCCAAGAATAAATGACAAACATTCCTGACCCCAAAATGCCTGTAAACATGTTGGCTGTTTAGAAGGACAACAAAGATTCCATTACTCTATTCAAAAAGAGAAAGAGGTTCTCCTGGCCAATAATCTGCAAGACTGAGGCCCTCCTGATTGGCTCATGTCAGCGCCTCCGCACCTCAGGCCCTGATACCATCAGCATCCAAGGCTGCACTCTCCACTTCTCAAAGCCAGTCAGGAACCTGGGCGTCTTGTTTGACCCTGAACTGTCCTTCCTCCCCCACATCCACACCATGACCGGTACTGGCCAACATTGTTAAACTCCGCCACTGCCTCACCCCTCAGGCTGCCAAAACCCTGGTCCACATATTTGTCACATCAAGGCTTGACTATGGAACCTCCCTCCCCGGCTCCTCCCTTCACAAATTGCAGATCATCCAGAACTCAGCAACTCGTGTCCTCTCCCACACCAAGCTCTGTGACTATATCACTCCCACCCTCGCTCAGATCCATTGGCTCCCCATCCCCCAGAGGATCAGATTCAAGATCCTCGTCCTCACTTTCAAGGCCATTCATGGCCTTGCCCCTTCCTATCTCTCTGACCTGCTGTCTCTCTATGAACCTGTCCTCCCTCTGTACAGCTGGCTTCAGTCTGCTCCATGTCCCCCGCCCAACCTGCCCTACCATCGGTGGACGTGCTTTCAGCCTCTCTGCCCCTACACTCTGGAACTCCATCCCATAGTCCCTTCGTCTCACTCCCTCTCCCGCCTCCTTCAAGGCCGGTCTCCAAACCCTCCCCTGACCCCACCCCCCACCACCCCCCACTTGGGTCCCGACCTGACTGTTCAGCGCTTTGGGATGTCCTCCTGACGTGAAAGGCGCTATATAAGTTCAATTTTGTTGTTGTTGTTGTTCGACCGTGCCTTCTGCTGCCATCCCATCTCTCTCCCCCCCTCCCCCCTACCCTGCCCCTCTCCTTTGCTCTGGTCCTGACCTTTAGACGTCGTCCTGATGTGAAAGACGCTCTATAAATGTAATTTTGTTGTTGTTGTAGTAACCACCCCCAATAAATTGTTTATTCAGCTTATGTCATGAGACATCTCTGGCACATATTTGTTTACTGAAACAGTCACTACACTAGACAATAAGAATAATCCTTGCATTTGATATATCACTTTTCATGTCTTCTAGACGTCTCAAAGCACTTCACAGAATATACTACAGAATGGATTGACTGTATATTTGTGGATGAAACGTGGCAGCCAATTATGCACAGCAGTGTCCCACAAACATTCATTAATTGTAATGACAAATAAATTTTTGGGAGGGATTATTATTAGGTATGTGGAGTAAGGAAACCTGCCCAAAGTTTCACCCTGCCTGGAATTGAACCCATGGCTCTCGCTTGTAGGGTGAGTGCTCTAACCACTGAGCTACAGGACTCCCCGATAATAGATAACTGAGCATCACATTTTTAAATCCATTGTGGAATTTTGTACTTTCCAGCACAGATGAAAATAAACAATTATCACCAAATTCAGCAATCTCACAATAACACTGCAATGTATCTTCGTATCGTTTAGCTACGACAGAGCAATTAGCCGTGGGGCATTTTGAGATGGTTCAGTGTAATGGGAGCTATACAAACAAACGTTCTTTACTATGCTCAGGAATCCAGAGTGACATTTACTAGATATTAGCCCACAAATGCCCTCAGCTGGACACCACCAGAAGTCAGCCCTACTGCACTCTTTTAATTTATATGTAAATAAGAAACTTGCTGCCAGAGTTCCAATTTAAATAAAATAATTAATCACAAACCTTTCATCACTGACCTAAGTCATAAATCAGTGTAAGGCTACAGACACTTTAACCAAAAGAGCAAGTCAATTATGCAATAAATCAGGAACCTCTGGATCTTTGCCCTAACTGTATTGGAAGCTGCTAATGGCTGCATTTTCAGGTTAAGGAGTTAGACTGCTGAGTAAACTTGAACATTTAAACTTTTGACTTGACAATGATTATTCAGATGACAATGTATATGGCACATTACTGTTTTTGGCAAGCTCAACAGTCAAAGGGTGAAAAAACTATTTGTTGATTTTAAATCTGAAAGTGCTGTATTATTATGATCCTAATAGCTTTTTTAAAAATTTACATTTAATACAGAAAAATTTAGGGTTTCAACACTTTAAGAAAACTAGTGATGCCATATATTGTGTAAAGCACACAGTTGATTAATTTCATATAAACTATAACAATATTTCAATTAAATTAAACGTAAACACTGACCTGATAATGACTTGAATAAGAAGAGTATGAACAAGATTCTCCTCATTTTCTTGAAAATCCTTTTTGAAGTCCAGCGCACTGTATATGTTGTGATCTTTACCTGCTGCACTTGAGATGTAACCGATTCTGAGTCATTCACTGTACGGCTTGTCATCTCCAAGTGTCCAACACAAACATTGATCCCTTACACACCCTCATAACCACAGCAATCAGATTTCTAGATGTTTGTCACTGAGCGCGGCTTTGATTTCAATCACAACCCCAGCATACAATGGAAAGGTGATAGAAATAGGGAAAATAAAATTTAGAGTTGAGGTTTATGCTACTTGTTGACCTGCCGTGTGTAACTTTACCAGACAGTTATTCATTGAATGAGTGCAGAAGCTCTCCCCACTGCCAGGTGGATATAATAATAATCCTTGCATTTGATATAGCGCTTTTCACATTTTATCGACGTCTCAAAGCGCTTCACAGAATGTACTGTAAAGTGAATTGACTGTATATCTGTGGGCGAAACGCAGCAGCCAATAGCTCCTGACAACAGCCTGATTGATAAAGAGCCCCAACACCCAAATCTTGGACAGCCCCGCCTTTAGATCTGTGCCACCCCCAACATACACCGAGGTGAGTTAGTGAGTGACATATCAGAGTCTCTGTCTCCCCTGCGCTCTCTTGTTGTCTGGTTCCCCCCACCCAAGTTGTTGTTGGTGCTCAACAGCTGCTGCATTGACAGACACTGTCTTTCAGGTGAGACGTTAAACCTCTCCTTGTCCTTGTCCTGTTCAGGATCGAAGTTCAAAATGTCCTGTAGTGCTGTTCAAAAAGAGAAGGGTATTTCCCTCCCAGGGTCCTGGCCGACAATCCTCTATATACCGTACAATGAATCACTCACTCTGTGGCTGTTTCTGGGACATCGCAGTGCTCAAATTGGCTGCTGCATTTGACCCACAAAACACAGTCACTACACTTTACTGTATATTCTGCAAAGCCCTTTGAGAGTCTCGATTATGTGAATAGGTGCTTCTTCTAATGCAAGGATAATTATTATTATTATTATGGGGTACATTTTTCAAGATACTCACGCTCCCTAATTCCAACCTGCTCACACTCCGTTCTTCTGCCTGCCCCCTTCCGCTTGGCTGGCTCCATCCTGCCGGTCGTCCCATCCACTCCACCATCGGAAGCTGCCACGCTCCGAAACTCTGCCATTCTCTGCCTCCAACATGGCCAACCTCACATTGCAGCTAAGTACTAACTGTGCTTAAAGAATAATAAATGGAGTCCTGTAGCTCAGTGGTTAAAGCATTTGCCTCGCAAGCAAAAGAGGGTGAAACGTTGGGCGAGTTTCCTTACTCCACACATCTCTGTTTACCTAGCAGTAAGTAGGAACGAAGGGTTGTAGACCCGAACGTTGACTCTTTTTCCTTTCTCCATGGATGCTGTTCGACCTGCTGAGTTTCCCCAACAACTTTTGTTTTTGTTTTAAGTAGGAACTTAGTTCTTATTCAATTGGTGGATCGCTTATCTGGGGATAATAATCCTTAAAAAAAATTATTTGATCCTCAATCCATGAATGTTTGTGGGACACTGCTGTGCGCAATTGGCTGCTGCGTTTCGCCCACAAATATACAGTCAATTCACTTTACCATCAAATGAATTGGAATTACAATTCTGTGAAGCACTTTGAGAGGTCTAGAAGACATGAAAAGCGCTGTATCAAATGCAAGGATTATTATTATTAAATTGGTCACTTCAGTCCATGACTGTTTGTTGGACACTGCTGTGCGCAATTGGCTGCCGCGTTTCACCCACAAAATATACAGTCAATTATAATACAGTATATCAATGTAATTGTTATTTTATTTGGTGAAGTGCTTTGAGACATCTAGAAGACGTGAAAAGTGCAATATCAAATCCAAGGATTATTATTATTATTGTTGTTTATCGCATTCCACAATGGGAAATTATACACTGAGTCACGTATAATACCATTTACACTGGATATGTCTCCTTATCACTTTAAAACATCTCAAGTTATTTTAAGTGACATGAAATCGACGTATATGCTCAGGTTATATCATTTAACATTTTTTGTAGCTTCTGGAAAATTCTTAATGTTTGAAAACCCCACTCAGAAGCAACGTGCTGAAAGAATTCTGCTTGTGTTTAAATCCCTCCACTCTACACCCCCCCCCCCCTACCTCTGTAACCTCCTCTCTCCTCACAGCAGTACCCGCTGCCTCCGCTCTACTGGGTCTGGCCTCCTCCTTGTCCCCTGAATCCTCCGCTCCACCATCGGTGGCCGTGCCTTCAGCCACTATGCCCCGATGCTCTGGAACTCCCTCCCTCAATCCCTCCACCTCACCCCCACCTTTTCCATTTTCAGGTTGTGCCGTGTTCAACCACGCCTATGGTCACCTTCTCCCTCTCCCTGGCTTGGCTCCGGGCTCTGCTATTGGGAAACGCTCTGAGACACCATCTGGCATGGAGGGCGCTATATAAATCCAAGCTGTTGTTGTTGCTTGAGAGGGAAGTTTTATTCATTGCGAAGGTTTTGCTCACAAACCTACAGTGTATCTACTGTAGAAGCTACTGTGGCGAGGGAAGATATTTTAAGTAGGATGCAATCATCATCCATCAAGTTCTTCACAAGTATTAAATTACACAGCAGGCTTTGTTTGAAGTGAGCCACATCAATATAAAAGAAATGCCGTTTAAGGCAATCAAAATTTATTAAGAAATGTCATCTATAATTTACAAAACTGGTGCTTAAATGTACCACCACAAGGCAAGCGTAGGAGAAGGAATACCATGGAGTGTCAATCAGCCGTGTAGCTCATTCTGTCAACTAACTTCTGAATGAATAATGACAGTTTTGTAAAGTATCTGTCTGGTACAGATATTATTTTGTGTTGGAATAAAAACAACCCAATAGAGATGACCCCTGTTATAGTGCCCTTCAATGAGTGCTGCTCTGTTCTCAGGTCTAATGTGGACTCAAAGCAAAATACACTGAGCGTCCAGCACTGATAGCCAACTCCCCGAGCTGTGAAAGGGACAACTTCTAAGTTACCAGGTCACCTTCTCCACCTAAAGTGTTCCCGTGCGCCTCCAGGTCTGACTCTATCAGAACTTACGAGATCCACTGGGGGAAAAAATACTGTTTTGCTTTCTTAATGTAGTTCCGAACTCCAAAGAAAAATTATTTTATCCTCCGGGATACATTTCCATTCCGTGAATTTATATTTCTTAAAGCCACCCAAGAGATTCCAAGTGAAGTAATTCAATCTTCTATTAAAACCACTGTAATATCAAGGGGAAGAGAAACAATATGTTATCATTAAAACAGCTTCTTTCAATGGCTTGAATTAATCTCCACAAATACAATTTTTATCAGTTTTAAACAGGTGCATCTCACTAGAAAGAGGGATTATAAAATAAATAAAAGACAGTATCTGTGTTTCCTAGTGTCTGCCTAGGAAGAGTTTGCAGTTTCTGAAATTGACTTTTACTCCCCGAGTGCTGATGGTACATTACCGGCTGCCAATGTTTGCTAGTGCACAAAAACACACTGAAGTGGAGAGAAAAACAGCGTAATCAGATTGATCCTCTGTAACATTAGGGATGCCTGATTTGGTCGAAATTAATCAAACTCTGCTGGGGTAGGGAGAGTTTAGTTCAACCAGTAATAAATCAAACACTACAGAAGTTTGTAATGCTGTCTTTAAGAGCGTTGGCATAGGTCACAAGATACATTAGTCACAGCCATCATAATGGCAAACCATACTTCTTATCATCCCAACAGTGGGACATGTTTTCAAACTTGTGTATCCACTCCTTGCATTCATATATTGTGCAATGTAACAGTAAGCATGAAGGTTTTTTTTAAAAAGAGCTAGTGACACAGAATTTAAACTGCAAATATACTCTGATTCATTGCTTTTTTAAAGGATTTTTTAAGGCTCTTGCTGAATCTTGTAATTTATCGAATTGTTTTAATTAGTGAATTTTTCTTCTTCCATGAACATGAAAGAAATGGGGAAGAAAAATTCACTAATTAAAACAATTTGATAAATTACAAGATTCAGTAAGAGCCTTAAAAAATCCTTTAAAAAAGCAATGAATCAGAGTATATTTGCAGTTTAAATTCTGTGTCACTAGCTTTTTTTAAAAAAAACCCTTAATGCTTACTGAAAACTCCTTCTAGGCAGAGACTGTCTTTTATTTATTTTATAATCCCCTTTCTAGTAAAATGAATTACAATCTAATGGAAAAGAAGGACAGTATATTTAATCTACATGGTAGAGAGCCCTGCCTTTTTCCAGCGCTTTGGGACCTATTCCTGACATAAAAGCCACTACACAAATGTAATTTGCTGTTGTGGTTGATGTGAACGAATAGCAATTCAATTCAATTATTTTACGTATTGTACAGTATGTCAATAAACTAATTTGGCAACCGCCAGAAATTGCTGGATCAGTTTCCATAAAATCACCAAATGTACATTCGAAATTACTTTGTCAAAAGTTGATCATGCTGTGTCGCTGGATTTGCTCAATTTTAAACATGTCCATTGTCCCAGGAGAACTACCCAGATGCTGTAAGAATCCCTCTGACAAAGGGAAATTGCTTGACATCAATCATTCCCCAAGCAATTGCCCAGAGAAGCTATAAACATTGCAGTGTATCTGCTACTCCTCAACATTGGTTGTATATCCCAGTGACATAATCCTATATTAATGCCACTTGTTGTTGTTTTGCTTTATAATTCACTTTATAGTATATTCTGTGAAGCGCTTTGGGATGTCTCAACCACATGATGAAGTGATATAACACATACATAATTGTTCCATTAAAGTTATTATTTATTCATTATTTTACTAAGTACAGAACCATTTCAATGATCTGTCGGGTTTATCTTTGATATTTACTGATGCGTGTGACTCAGTTATTATGTGTAAGCGCTCCCAGACACTACCTAGCACAAACGGCGCTATGTAAGTGCAAGTTGTTGTATTTTTGAATGTTCTATCATTATTTATATGTGAAGCAATTTCTGAAATATGGCATTATGTCTAATGTACTGTAGTTCATTGTTAAACATCAAATGTTATGTACATACAGTTGGCCAACAATAACAAATCCAAGACTATGTTGTGAAGATGTTCGTCACTCAGTGATGTTCATGTACGATTTGTTCTGCGACAATTTATTGCAGTAAGGAAACAATATTTAACATTTTCAACGTACAGTATTTAAATTCATTCAATACAATAGAAAAGGTTACAGTTGGTTTCATTTAATTTTCCAGGACCGCCTTCTTTCACCTCCACCACATTGCTGACTTTGACATCTTACCCCAAATGCAGCCGATACCTTCACGCACGCATTTGTCCGTCCCCCCTACACACCTCGCCGGTTTCCCCAGCGACACTATTCAAAAATCCAGTTCATTCACAACTCTGCGGCCCACATACTGACCCAGACCAAACCCTGTACCCACATCTGAACAGTTCTGCCCAGGCTCCACTGGCTTCCCATCATTGAATGGATTGACTTCAAGATACACACTTGTGTTCAAATCCCTTGACTCTCTGGTACCTCCCTACCTCTCTGATCTCCTCACTCCCCAAACCACCACCAGTCACCTCCACTAGACTGGCACCGACCTCCTGCTTGTCCCTCACACCCTCCACCCCACGATCAGCCACTGTGTCCCCCAACCTGTTGAACACTCTTCCTCAGTCCGTCCGCCTTGTCCCATCTCTCCCCTTTTCACCTTCCTCTTCAACCGTATTTACAACCATCTCCCATTGGCTCTGAGTCAGGCTCCTCACGGTGAAGCGCTCTGGTACACTGCCCTGTGTGGACAGCGCTATACAAGAACAAGTAGTCATTATTGTTGTTAATTTTATGATAGTCTGATCTGCCATTTTATGGTAACCTTTCTCCAAAACCAAAATATTTGATAGAACAGCAATATGAAAGGCGCTATCCAAATGTAACTTTGTTGTTGTTGTATTTAATAGTTACTAAAAGCAGAAGTAGTTACTTAACATTGAAATGAAATGAATCATTGTTATTGTTCTTCCTGAGTGAAGTTATATTTTGGCAGATTGATTTCAATACAATTTAGTATTCTATAAAACATTTTGCGCCTTTCAGTGTATATATGACTTTCACTAAAATAACAGTGAGAACAGCTGCTTTACACCTGGTAATGATTAAAGTTAAACAAGCTTTCTAACAACCAGCATTTTACTAAACTAATGGAAGCAAATATGCACTAAAGACATTTATTTATTTATTACACATGTGGATCAGGTTTTGTTAAGGTTACGAACAATGTATGTTTTTACCATTAATATTATTTTAAATAGTTAAGTGTTTACAAGTGATACCAAGTACTAAAATATTATGTTTTTAGAGCTTTTTTTCAGGGTCAGTCTTTACTGCCATCTGCTGGTTAAAATAGTGAATTTCACATGTGTCACCACAACCCACTGAAAGCTATTTAAAAAAAACATACAGGATACTGTCCTAGGATTTATACATGGTGGCATAGAATACAAATGTCAGGGGGTTATGATTAATATTTATAAAATGCTGGTTACGCCTCAGTTGGAGACTGTGTTCAGTTCTTGGCACCACACTTTAGGAAAGATGTTAAGGCATTGGAGAGAGTACAAAGGAGATTTACCAGGACGGTACCAGGAATGAAGGGCATTAGTTATGAGGAGAGGTTAGTGAAACCAGGATTATTCTCTCTAGAGCACAGAAGAATAAGAAGGGATTTAATAGAGGTTTTCAAGATCATGAGAGGATTTGATAGGTTGAACCGGGAAAAACTGTTTCCGCTGGCATGTGGGTCGGTAACCCGCGGACACCGATTTCAAATAGTTGTTAAAAGAAACAGAGGGGAGATTAGGAAAAAGTTTTTTCACCCAGCAAGTTGTTCGGATCTGGAATGCATTAGCTGAAAGGGTAGCGGAAGCCGATTTAATAACAACTTTTAAGAGAAAAGTAAATGGGTATTTGGGGAGGACAAGATTGCAGGGCTATGGAGAGAAAGCAGGCCAGTGGGATGGAGTTGGATGCCCTTTTTGGAACCGGCGCAGACACGATGGGCCGAATGGCCTCCTTCTGTGCTGTATGATTATATGATTCTATGAACTAAAGCCGATGCAGTTAAAATGTACAACAGTACATGTCACCTCTGCTGTGAATGGCCTGTACTGATGCAAAATGAATCATATTAGTCTAAGTGTGTAAAACGTAGAATAGGTATTTATTTACACATAAAGAAAGAGACGGCCAACAACACATTATCCTACCCAAGAGCCTATAATTAAACCTACTTTATAAAATAATCCCAGATGTAAATAAGGCTCAATCATAAGCATTAGTGTCTCTATGGTCAGATTAGGAGTTTAAAACCATCAGGATTTGAGCTCAAGGGGGCCACTTCAGTATAATAATAATCTTAGCATATACTGTATATAGTCTATATTATATATATGAATTACTTCACACACCTCTGTTTACCTAGCAGTAAGTAGGAACCAGGGCTGTGGGACCCGAGTCCTGGACTCGGACTCGAGACCAGTTTCGAGTCTTCATTTCAAGGACTCGGACTCGGACGTGTAGGACTCGGACTTGACACCAGGGACTCGAGGACTCGGGCTTCGAGACCGCCACGAGTCCCACAATTTTTCAAAATTCTGCAGTCGGCGCATGGCTAAAAGTTAAAGAGTAAAGTTACAAACCGACCAGATTTGAATAAATAAATAAAAATACCACAAACTGAAATGAAAAGAGTCATGTTTCACTTGTGATCAGAGGCTATTTACCGTGATTTCCCACGCCAAGATCAAGTACCCGGAGTTGCATTGATTGTTGTCAATCCCAGCAAGCAGTGCTCCAGCAGAGAGAATCCTCAGCAAGCGGGGGGGCTAATGATGCGCCCACATCGCGCCAGCCTCTCTTCAACCATGTTTGAGATGCTCGTGTTCTTAAAGTGCAATGAACATATTTTGTAATTTATTTAAAGGGGAATTATACCTTGATATACTGTTGCTTTTAAAGTCTTGGCATAGTTTTGGGGAAAGGTTGTCTATTTGACAAAAAAATCTTTAATTTTGGTGGAGCCATCCAGGTAAATGAATTGAAAATATTAGGACCTGTTTCGGCATGTTTATTTTGACAGCCTTCTCATAAGACCCTTGGACACTGTTCACTGGTGTCAATTATCCTGGGACTATAATTGCATTGATTTGGTGCCACACATTTTCAACAATGTTTATTTTGAGATATCCTGTAAAATTATCAGATTGAAAGGCTTTCCCCAAATTCATACCCATAGCACTTTGTGTTTTTCAATCATTACATCTTCAATATATTGGGTGTCTTGGTTAGGAGCTCCTGACATCACATTGTTTTTAAGGATTTCTCCAAAGTGTAAAGATTTTCAAACAAGATTTTTTATGAGTGGTTTTACTGACAGAAGTGTATCCAAAATTGCATAGATTTGCTAAATTTATTTCTTGACCCATTTCACCCCTTACCCAATGAAAACAGAAAAAAATCAATGAAATACATCAGTGAAAGTTGGGGAAAAATTGGACAAGTTATAAGAAAGTTATGAATTTTTAAAGTTTTGATTAATCATTAGTACGGGAATCCTTAATTGGCAACTCTATTACAACATACCTAAACTCTCCATTTGTTTTATACACAAAATGACCCAAAATCTCATTTTTCTGACACACTACTGTGGCAGTTTACTTATTTCACCCAGAAGGGCATCAAAATCATTGTAGCCATGACATGTTGTGAAGACAGAGATAGGGAAAATGTTTCTTTGAAGACAAGTGGAAATAGTGAAAATTTGTGTATAAAACAAATGGAGAGTTGTCCACCATTACTTCAGAGAGTTGCTGAATTTAAGATCGCCGTACACCACCATACTAGTGATTAAGCAAAACTTAAACATTTTGAAGCTTATTTTATAACCTATCTGATTTTTCTTAAACTTTCACTGATTTTTTCTTTTAATATCCAGCTGGCAGTAGCAGCTGACAGTGTTTGATACAGTGATCTGGATAAGAGATAGCGAGGTGAAGGTTTAGATTTAAGCTCATTAGCTACTAGACAATATGTAAGCATGACTTTTTTTTCTTAATATCCAGCTCACAGTGTTTGATATAATGACATTACATGTATTAGTAATCTGGATAAGTGTGGTACCTGTACAAAGCAGTAGAATGGATGTAAGGTAACAATATGTAACATGAAATACATGCTTTTCATCTAAAATATTCAACTAAATAGGTCTAAATAGATATATTCCCACAAAAGGGAAATGTGCGACAACCAAGCCAGCCTGGATGACCAGTGATATTCTGTCTAGGATGAAAAAGAAGAAGATGGCGTACGATAATTGGAAGACGCAAAATACTGAGGATAGCAAAGCGCATTATAGAGAATGCAGGAGTGATCTTAAAAGAGTGATAAGACAGGTTAAAAGATCGCATGAGAAGAGGTTAGTGGATAACATAAAGGGGAATCCTAAAATATTTTATAAGCACATAAAGGAAAAAAGGTTAAAGGTAGGGTGGGGCCAATCAAAGACAATGACGGCAATCTTGTTGTGGAGGCAGAGGGCATGGCTGATGTACTGAACGAGTACTTTGCATCTGTCTTCACAACAGAAATGGATGCCCCAAATGCCGCAGTATTGGATGAGAGGGTAGAGGAAATAGATCAGATTACTATAGACAGAGAGGAAGTTCTGAAAAGATTGACTGGGCTCAAAATTGATAAGTCACCAGGACCAGATGGGTTTCACCCAAGGTTGCTGTGGGAGATACGGGTTCAAATAGCGGAGGCTCTGGCCATTATATTTCAATCTTCATTGGACACAGGAGTGGTGCCAAGAGATTGGAGAGTGGCTAATGTTACCCCCCTCTACAAAAAGGGGCAGAAAGACAAACCCGGAAATTACAGGCCAGTCAGGCTTACTTCGGTAATAGGAAAACTACTGGAGACCACAATCCGGGACAGAATAAATCTCTACTTAGAGGAACACGTGGTAATTAGAGACAGCCAACATGGATTTGCTATAGGCAAATCTTGCCTAACAAATCTAATAGAATTTTTTGAAGAGGCGACTGCGAGGGTTGATGAGGGAAATGCGGTGGACGTTATTTACATGGATTTCAAAAAGGCTTTTGACACAGTACCGCATAAGAGATTAGTAAAAAAAATGAGAGGCCCACGGTATTAAGGGGACAGTGGCAGTTTGGATTAAGAACTGGCTGAGTGACAGAAAGCAGAGGGTGGTGGTTAATGGGTGTTTCTTGAAATGGAAGGAGGTGTGCAGCGGTGTCCCCCAGGGATTGGTATTGGGACCACTGCTCTTTCTAATGTATATTAATGATCTGGACTTGGGCATAGAGAGCACTATTTCCAAGTTTGCAGACGATATAAAGTTAGGTAGGGTAGTAAATAGTGAGGAGGACTGTAACCAACTGCAAGCAGACATACACAGATTGGTGGAATGGGCTGACATGGGGCAGATGGATTTAATGTGGATAAGTGTGAGGTGATACACTTAGGTATGAAAAATGATAGGAGGCAATATAGACTTGGTAGCTCAATCTTAAGGGGGGGTGAACGTACAGAGACATCTGGGTTCAAGTAAGCGAATCATTAAAGGTAGCAGGGCAGGTGAATAAGGCAGTAAAAAAGGCATTTGGTGTACTGAGCTTTATTAGTAGGGGCATAGAGTATAAGAGTAGGGAGGTTATGGTTAATCTATACAAAACACTGGTTAGGCCTCAGCTGGAGTATTGCGTCCAGTTCTGGGCACCTTACTTCAGGAAGGACATTAAGGCACTGGAAAGGGTGCAGAGGAGATTCACAAGAATGATACCAGGAATGGAGAACCTTAGCTATGAGGACAGGCTGGAGAAGTTAGGACTTTTCCCATTAGAGCAGAGAAGTTCCGCGGGGACCTGATAGAGTTCTTCAAGATCATGAAAGGTTTCGACAGCTAGATAGGGAAAAGCTGTTTCCACTGGTAGGTGTGTCTGTGACCCATGGTCACAGTCTGAAGATATCTACCAAAAGAAGCAGAGGGGAGGTTAGAATAATTTTTTTTACTCAGCGAGTTGTTCGAATTTGGAATGATCTGCCTGAAAGGGTAGTGAGGTCCGATTCGATAGCAGCTTTTAAGAGAGAACTAGATAGGTATCTGGGGAAGACAGGTTTGAAGGGTTATGGGGAGAAAGCTGGTGATTGGGGCTAATGAAAGTGACTTGCTCAGTCAAAGAGCCGGCACAGACTCGATGGGCCGAATGACCTCCTTCTGTGCCGTAACATTCTATGATTCTATGAACTGACAGTGTGTGATATTATTGTAAGAATGTGGGTATGAAACAAGGTTTAGATGTTAGCTCAATTTATGTAAGCATAACATTTTTTTTCTTCCTTATGAAATATCCAGCAGTCCAGTAGACAGTGTTTGATACCATGGTAATCTCACTATCAGGATAAGTAGTAGCTGAACAAGGTTTACATGTAACATTGTGTAAGCTGAAAATAGAAATAATGTATAAATAAAAAACATGCTTTTTTTTCCTTTTATTCTGAAATATCCAGCTGACACTGTTTGATATTATAGTAATATCACTATCTGGATAAGTAGTAGTTGAACAAAGTTTACACGTAATCTAAAAAAAAGTATTAAAAAACATCCAGCTGACAGTGTTTGATATTGTAGGCCTTTGTAGTGATCTGATCTGGACAAGTGGTAGCTGAACAAGGTTTAACTGACAGAGAAGAAATACTTCAGCTTGCATTTAGGTATGAGATATGAGATACATAGATATGAGGTGCAGCAGAGGAGAAAATATATTAAAAATTTTAAATAGAGAGTGAAGACACTAATTGTCATCTGTGTACTCGTGTAGTTATTGTGATTTATTGTCAATTTCTTGTCAGTTTTACCTTGTCTTGTAACTCTAGCTGGGTTTTTGTGCTGAGATCAGTGCAATGGCTTTATCAGACAAGTGACTGATGACTTGAGAAGTCAATATTCCTTGTACTTCAGGGACTAAAAATAGAATTTTAATTTGTTCTTGAACCAAACCATTAAGCACTTGAACTTCAAGATAATGAGTCAGTTTCTTGCATAAAGCCATGAAGTAACAACCCAACCCTTGTAAACAAAGCGTAGCAAGCAATACACATCAAAAAAAGGTAGAAGACTGAAATTCCAGTATGTATAAATTGGTGATGGGCGTGAATTTTTACATGGAGGACTCGGACTCGTACTCGGACATTGAGGACTCGGACTCGGACATTAAAAAGTGGCAGGGACTTGGACTCGGACACCAGGGACTCGGATGAGGAGGACTCGACTACAGCCCTGGTAGGAACCTGGTTGTTATTCGATTGGCAGATCACTTTGGGGGGGGTAATAATCCCTTAGAAAAATATCAAAAATAATCTGGTCACTCAATCCATGACTGATTGTGACACTGTGTGACACTGCTGTACACTATTGGCTGTTGTGTTTCGCCCACAAAGTATCCAATAAATTCACTTTACAGTATATTCTGTGAAGCATTTTGAGATGTCGAGAAGAAGTGATAAGTCTCGAAGATGTGATAAGGCGCCAGATCAAATGCAAGGATTATTATTATCATATATATTGTATAGCACCTCATCGTGTCAACAAGAAGTCTCAAGCACTTTAAAGGATATAAAGTGGATTGACTGTGTATTTTGTGGCAAAATGTGACAGCCAGTTTGCACACAGCAATGTTCCACAAATAGTCATGTCATATCTACGTATTGGAGTTTCATTTTTCAGATGAGATGTTGAAGTGAGGTATCGTCTACTTGTTCTTAAATGAACATTAAAGGTCATGTCAGCAAATCCCTCTTCAACAGCTCGAAGAAGCATGTCTGAGTACATGATTTTTCAAACAATCGGGTGTCACATGGGCTCTTTGAGTCTGATGAATTATTGCCATATTGTGAACAATTTTATATCACACACTGAACTGTTTTAGACGGGTCAAATTAATTTCACTTAAAATCTTTAGAAACCCTCAGACAGGAAAGACTCTTTAAACCTCCCCAGATGGTTCAAGTAAGTTTAACCTGCAATTATATGTTTAACAATATCTATTAAGCTAATTGAGATAAGTTAAATTATCTTGACCTGCGCTGCATAGTCACATCTGTTGTGTCTAACAGAAGACAAGGCTGAGATGGTCACGTGCAGAATAAAGATTTGAAGAATAAAGAAACTGAATACACATTCTATGTTTGGAGAGATTTTTTTGGGTGAAGTACTACAGACGAAAGCCAGGTATTAAATTAATGCATATTCAGAGTGCCAATGAAACAGAAACAGCAGGTTTTAGAGGTGTTCCATGGATAGCTAGCATGACAAGAGACACAACATTACAAACTATTTCATCTGAAGTTATTAAATAATTTTAGTGGTTAACAGTAGCACACTATTCTTAATTGGATCTTCCAGTTTGGTATTTCCAATACTGTACATTGTCTTGCAGACTTGTTTACTAGTTCAATAAAGGTCAGTTTGTTACCAAGTTACACTATCTAATCTAATAACCTGGAATAACTATCTAGCTATTTCTTGTGGAATTTCACAAAGCCCTTCCAGATTTCCCATCTATGTAGTGTCACTGCTGCACAGCTCAACATTTCACACAGCCAACCAATTGAGTTTCAAATTCCAAAATACCCACTTACGTAAATACAGTAGCAATGAATACAGGATATCATCTGTCTTTAAACATTTTATCTATTTCCTTATATATTTCAGATGAATATTTTGGACTGTGTAAATCACAGTTTTAGTCCATGATTGTATTGCAATAGTTACCCCGTCAACATGCACAAGATTCGCACCAGTTACTTTGGTTCCCAAGAGGCAACCCACAGAGATATGATAAAAGGAGGCACGGAGACATTTGAACATAGGGGAAAAGGAATTGCGAGGTAGGCATATCAGTAATCAATGCAGAAACTCTGATCATTTATGTGTTTTCCAGATAATAAATACATTTTTAATAGTTTAAAATTCTCACTGCAAATAAGAAATATTGTACTTTAGTGCTGAAAATACCACTACTTGGTCTGTGTAGCAAACATGCAAATTATCTTTACTTCATAAGTGCAAAGATGCAGCGAAAATATTAATACAGTTACTGTACTTATGTGCTTTGCTTTTTCGGCTATTAATAATTCATTGCAAGTATCATTGCAATTCTATTGCTATTCCACTTCTATGGCAAAACAATTTACATTCAATAACAGTCAACTTTAGTTTCTTTGCAGCTGTTACAGTTTAAAATGATTTTTTTTAATGTTTTTTTCAAATCATACAAATGGTTTTGTTGTTACTAAACAGTTAAATGTACAAATATTCACTTGCCCAAATAAGGATAATGCTCCACCTGAGACTAGATTTACTGCGTTTTCTTAGTGTTTCAGATCTGTTCGGAATTTAGCAAAATCTTAAATTATGCCCTAATTTTGGGCATTTTTCTTTAAGTTTCTTTCAAGAACTACAGAAAGGAGCTTCAAAGTTGAGTCAGAATTAAGCAATTTAACAAATTATTCATGCTCTAAAATGCTAATAACAAATAATACATGCCTCATCGTGTTGCTGAGAAGTCACAAAGCGCTTCACAGAATATACTGTAAAGTGAATTGACTGGATATTTTGGGGCTGAACGCAGCAGCCAATTGCGCACGACAAAATTCAGGATGTTTGGAGCAGGTGACTTGACTCTTATTTTATATCTGGTTCTTTGGCTCAGGTGGCACAGAGCTGTTTCCACGAATCTAGTCAAGCCTGGAATTCTCCTTCCTGAAGATGATTTACCCACAGGGAGTGATTCGGAACTTAGTGAAACGGTAAAACCTAAGAAAATAAACATTGTGAGTAAAATGTGGAAAACGGTCATCAAATTAGCAGCACGTCGCCAACAACAAACGCAGCTGAAAACACTGGAGAAGAGAATGCAAAGCAGCCGTCCTGAGAGGCTCCCGAGAAGTAGAAATATTTTGGGTTTTCCTGTAAAATATGATCTTATTCCGAGAATAAGCAGGGATGTTGCCTCACAGAAACCCTTCCCAGGAAGAAAAGCACCAAATTGTTTGAAAAATAACTCAATATCATATAGGCTCAGGGAAAATAAAGCATCCAAGGCTATATCCAAACTGCACAATATTGATGAAAATAAGATATTTTCAACATTGAAGTCAAATCCTCAGAAAGCTGGTTTGTATACAGATGTGTAAATAAGAGCAAATAAAACCAAGGCAGATGCCCATGTCTGATTCACTTACATAAACTCATCAGCATCAGACAAGTAGCTAGCTCAAATGGTTGTTACATGCTTCACTCCCAATCAGAGTTACAAGTTCAAGCCATTATCATATTTGCCTCAGTTACGTGAGCTTTGCTAGTATCTCAGGTGAGTCGATGGATGAAATGCTATTGAGGAAGAAAATGGTGCCGTGTTTGAGGGAAAGCAAAACCAACTGATGTGGTGTTGCTTCTCACCCTGAATTCCACCAATGATGACGAAAGAGCTTGGCAGCATTCCGTTCAGAAATTTGAAGTTGAACTCCTCTTTCTTCCTAATAATTGATAACTGACTGGAATGTAGTGCCTGACTTATAATTGATGATTATTGAACCAAGCAGCTTGTTACCACTGACTGCCCTCATTGCTCACACTTTATGCTGAAGCAGAATCTTCTGCACACACATTGATACATATTTACAAAAGGTAGTAGATAAAGTGCCACAAAGGCTTGTTGAAAAAATCAATCTGGTAACCAGAGGACAGAGAACATCAATACGGCACAGGGAGGAAATCATGCTGCATTGGGGAGCGACATCAATGGGATCCTGGAAAGAAGTAAATTGTGGTATAGCACAGATCCACTGTCGACCCAAGCCAATTCACCACAGGAACACATTCACATGGTGCCTCCCTGCAATACGATAGATGCAGAGTAGGGTTCAGAAAAACATCTTAAACATCAAGTTTAAGGTTTGACATACACATCTTCAAATCCAATTTCTCTTGCAGCGACTATTCAGGTTGATGTGGACGTGATGGAGGCGGAAACAGCCAGGATTGTTGGTAACAATCTGGTGGTGAGATCACGCCGAATGTCCCGGCGAGTGTCTATTACAAGTCTCCAACCTGAACAGCAAAAGGTTTGTAACGTATCATCTGTATGGAATTACTGCAGGTTTACAATAGCAACAACTTGCTCTGGGAGAACAAGGTGTGCATAGTCAACTTCCCACACCACTTTACAAAAACTGTATGGGAGTCCAACCTGGGAGGCCAACCTGGGAGGCAGGTGGAGGTTTGGGAGTGTTAGCCGATGGCACAGTGGAAAGGAAACGTTTTTTGGCTGGTTTTGAAAGCAGAGAGAGAAAGAGGGACGAGGCAGAGAGATTTCAGGCAAGCAGAGCTTTGCGCGGTAAGGATAAGAGCGGTTGAATTTTGGATGAGCTTCGGCTTGTGGATGATGGAGCTGGGCGGGGTAACTAATTATGTTTTCTGATATTTCGAATGATGCTGGTCATACCACAGGCAGACTGTTCATCGAAGAAAAAACAATGCTTTAAGATATTCAAAAAGATAAAAAGAAAAAATCTGGTACAAAATAGACGGCGCTCTTTTCTGACAGTGGGGAAACTACAGGCACAAGTAAGTCCACATTATTTCCTTTGCAAACCATCCTTCATTTCCCTAACCCAATGTACATCCACACACTATCCAAGATAGGATGCATGTTTCGATTTGACATAGTTATCTGCTGAAGAGCAATTTGAATAAACAGTGTACAGTACTATACTGCCCTTGGGATGTCTTCCTGATGTTTTGAAAGAATATACAGTATATAAATGCAATTTGCTGTTGTTGTTGCAAAGCAGAGGTGAAGCATCTCCATTAGTGTACAGGACCAAGGAACATCTGTAAGGTGGAAATTAACCCTGAGTCTAGATCTAGTATTCTAGAACGCCCAGGATTTGGCGATTGGTTGATTTTCGTTCTTAACTTTGAAGTTTGGTTTTCTTTAGATCTTAAAAAAGAAATGTGGCTCAGTGCTTGGAACACTCACTTTGCAAGCAAGAGACTTGGGTTCAATTCCTGGCAGGGTGAAACTTTAGGCAAATTTCTTACTCCACACGCCGGATAATAATCCCTCAAAAAGAAAACAATAATTAAATTGGTCACTTCAGTCCATGACTGTTTGTGGGACACTCCTGTGCCAATCTTTCCCCATATCCATGCCATTTTTTGATTTCCAAGCATCTATCTAATTCCCGTTTGTTTCCATCACTCTTTCAGGCAGTGCATTCCAGACCGTAACAAGTCTCTATGTAAAACATTTCTCCCGTCTCCCCTCGGGTTCTTTTGCCAATTCTCTCAGAACTATGTGCCCTGGTTACTGACCTACTGGCCAGTGGAAACTAGAGTATATACTCTCTTAGCTTTGAACACCTCTATTCAATCTCCCCTCCCCTTAAGGCAAACACCCCTTTCCTCCTCCCTGATTCATACCTTCCCCAACTCTCCCTGTTCCTCACACTCCACTGACATCTCTCGCGGACTACTGCAAATACTCTCTATTCCATTCTTTCCTCACTCTCCCCCCACCAGCACACTCATCCACATTTCTCTTCAAAACGTCTGTTCACTCTCAAATAAAGCCCTCACTCTCCATGACCTCATCCTGGATGAGCACATTGATATTCTTTGGTTTACGGAAACCTGGCTCTCCCCCAGTGACCCAGTCCCCCCAATTAATAATATAATAATCCTTGAATTTAATATAGCGCTTTTCACATCTTCTAGATGTCTCAAAGCGCATCACAGAATATACTGTAAAGTGATATTTGGCGGCGGGGTGGCCCTCATCTCTAAAGGTTCCCCGGGGTTTCCCCTTATTCCCCTGGCTGCTTCTCTTCATTTGAACATCTACAGAGAGGAGGGGATCTACAGTCCCTCCTCTCTCCCACTCAAAATTCTCCTGGTCTATTGCCTCCCTGCACCCCCGCCACCAAGCCCCCTCCTTCCTCTCTGATATCTCCGCTCTCCTCTCCTCCCTGCCTCTCTGCTCAGAATGCCTGCTCATAATGTACAACTTCAACCTCCACCTAAACTCCCCTTGTACCGGATTACACTGCCCTCCTCTCCTCCCTAAACCTCACCCTCCACATCAACTCACAGACCACAACCATGGCCACTCCTGTCCACGTTGTTGTCACACATGGCCTTGCCATTTGCCACCCGCGCATCAGGAACAACGCCATCTCTGACTACTTCCTCATCTACTTCTCCTCTTGCGGTGCCTTGACCGGCACCGCCTATTTCCATCTGCGCAACATTGCCAGGCTCCGCAACTATCTTACCCCCCGCGCTGCCGAAACACTCGTGCACGCGTACATCACCTCGAGGCTGGACTACGGAAACTCTCTCCTCGTCGGCCTCCCCAGTTCCTCCATTCATAGGCTGCAGGTCATCCAAAACTCTGCAGCCCGTGTACTATCCCGCACCCGCCTCCGTGACCACATAACCCCCACCCTCGCCCATCTCCACTGGCTCCCCATCCTCCAGAGGATCGAATTTAAGATCCTCGTCCTCACCTACAAGGCCTTACATGGCCTTGCCCCATCCTACCTAGCCGATCTACTCTCCCCCTACACGCCCACCCGGGCCCTCCGTTCAACAGGACTTGGCCTGCTCCAAGCCCCCCGCCCGAACCGCCCCACCATCGGAGGCCGGGCCTTCAGTTTCTCCGCTCCCACCCTATGGAATGCCATCCCTCAATCCCTCCGTTTCACCTCTTCCCTTTCCTCTTTCAAGGCCGATTTGAAGACTTTCCTCTTCGATCGTGCCTTTTGTTCCACCCCGAACTCTTTTACCTCCCCTTCGTGTTTCACCCCTTCCCAAACACTCCCCTCCCAGCTCGGGTCACACGCCTCTTGTTTAGCGCCTTGGGACGTCCTCCCGACGTGAAAGGCGCTATATAAATGTAAATTGTTGTTGTTGTTGTTGTTGCATCCATCTCTTCCCCATTAAGCCCTCAACCATAGCTTTCTGCACATGGAAAAGGTTCCCCTCCCCCCACCCCCCCTCCCACCCAAGACCCTCACAAAGGCCCTCTCATCCTCAGACTTCCTATCCTTCTGGTCTTCCACCCACAGTGGCTCTGAAACAGCCGTCAGGCTGCTCCGTGATCATCTCTCCTCCACTTTCAATTCCCTCGTCCCCCTGATATCCAGGACCATCTCCAAACCCACCCATTTCCCTTGGTACAACAGCCATCTCTGCTCTCTAAAATCACAAACCCAGCTGCTCGAACGCAGGTGGCAGAAAACCAGCCTCACATTACACCACCAGCTGTGGCTCAAGCATATACGCAGCTACCGCCATTCCCTGTCGCAACCATAAACTGAGCACTATTCAAACATCATTCTGGAGACCAAAAATAACCCCCAACTCCTCATCTCCACCACCTACTCCGTGTACCCCTTCAAACACCCTCAATCATCACATCCAATGCCAAGTGCGAAGAACTCATGGACTTCCTTGCCTCCAAAATTGACAACATCCAGCTGGCAGCCTCATCCTTCTGCCCCATGTCCACCCACTACCATCCTCATTCCATCTCCCTCACCCACCCCACCTCAGCTGCTATCATGGATCCCAACCTGCATTCCTTTTCCCCATCTCTCCTTCCTCCCTCTCAACCACCATCACCACAATGAAACCCACCACCTGCTGCCTCAACACCCTCCCCACCCAACTACTGATCACCCAGTTCCCCCTCCTCTACCTACTGCTGGCAGATGTTATTAACCAGTCCCTCTCCTCGTGATCCCCCTCAAAACCACGGTTATCACCCCACTTCCTCTAAAAAAAACTTTCTATCTCATACCCACCCCTCCTTGCAAAAGCTCTGTAACGTGTTGCTGCAACCAACTTGGCACACACCTCTTCCTCCACACCCTACTCAAATCATTCCAGTCCAGCTTCCACCCTGCCCACAGTACAGAGACAGCGCTCTGACAGGAACGTCATAAACAATGTTCTCTCTTTCTATGAGCAGGGCTCCCTCTACCTCCTCATCTTTCCGGAACTTTTATGCCATCCTCCTCCATGGGCTGTCTTCCATCATCCACCTCAGTGGGACCGCACTCGCTTGGTTCGAGTCCTACTTCACAAACCACCAGCAGTACATCTCTGCAAATGGTTTTTCTTCTCACTTCTGCCCAATCACCTGTGGGGTACCCCAAGGATCCATCCTTGGCCCCCTTCTCTTCCTCATCTACATGCTGCCTCTCGATGATGTAATGTCCGCAGACAATACCTCACCCCAAAAGCTGCCCAAACCCTTGTTCACGCCTTTGCCATGTCTCGGCTGGACTCCTCAACACCCTCCTCACTGGTCTCCACTCCTCCACCATTCACAAAATTCAGCTCAAACAAAACGCTGCCACCCACTTTCTCACACAGGAAACTTCGCACCCCAATTAATCTAGTCCTTGCCAAACTCCACTGGCTCCCTGTCACAGAGCAGATTGATTCTCAAATCCTCACTCTAGTGCTTAAATCCCTCCACTCCTCGCCACCCTCCTAACTCTCTAACCTCTTCTCTCCTCCATTCAACCATTGGCGGCCATGTTTTCAACCACTCTGCCTCGAAACTTTGGAACTCCCTCCCTTAACCGCTTCACCTCATCCCCTCCTTCCTCATCTTCAGGTCATGCCTGAACAACTTCCTCTTTGGTCACGCTTGTGGTCACCTTGTCAATCCCCCTGGTTTGGTTTAGGGATCGACCACGATCAAGGACTTTGAGACTCCACCTGACGTTGAGTACGTTATACAAATGCAAGTTGTTGTTAACCTTCCTTTAAGCAAAACAATCCCAGCTTCTCTAGTCTCTCCACATAACTAAAGTCTGTCATCCTTGGTAACATTCTTGTCAATCTCCTCTGTACCATTTCTAAGGCCTTGAACAACTTACAGAAAACCAGTTGCACAAATGGGGTGCATTTAAGAATTTGCTAAATTCTGGACTTTCAGAAATCCTCCACAGTTTAGAGTCAGGCTGTGTCAGTGTTAAGCACTCTGACACTATGCTGCATGGAGGACACTATATAACTGCAAGTTGTTGTTGTTGGAACACTATATATAGACAATACAATGATGAATAATGGATTGCATGAGATCATTTATGTGAAGCAACAACATTTTCAGAACTTTATATTTACGTATATATAAATTTCCATGTACAGGCTTTTAGCCTGTTTATCCGGCACCCTCGGGATCTGGCCAATGCCGGTTAAAGCGCCTGCCGGATATTCGGCCGAAAACGCCAAAAGATATTTATATATATATATATATACACACATTTTTGCAGATAAATTCTGGTTAATCGAATGCGGACTTTTTTTTATGTGCCAGTTATACGGAAGTTACAGTTGATCGGGTGCCGGATAAACGGGCTTCTACTGTACTGTACTTAAAAGTAACATCTATATGACATTCTTCCACTTAGGTGGACGAACTAGTAGACACGGTTTCTGAAAAATCAATGCGATTACTGGCTCAAAGATACGAAGAACTTCAGAAGTGTGAGAATCTGGGAGACGGAATTCTACAATCCTCCAAGCAGTTCCAGCGAGTTTCCAAGAGAAGTGCCCAAAAGTACAAGTGGAAGAATTGTTTCCTGTGTGGATGTTGCTGCTGAGCCAAGCTAAGCGTTTAACTGAATGATGGGTTTCCACAATATCGCACACACTTCTTCCGTAGATTACTGTTTGTTTTAAGGAGCATTATTTGGGGTCGAGAATAATAGTCAGTGTACCACTGAAAAAGGGGCATATTACATGGATTGTCAGGTGAATCATCAGAACAAACCTACAATAAATGCAGTCACTCCATCAAAGACAGCAATATTTCTAAACGCTTTATATTGGCACACCATACTAATTACCTTAGTGTACAAATAGGTTGTGTGTGATTAGTGGACGACCTTGCGGGATTAATCTCCATGGCAGGCAGCTATGTTTATGCTAATAAGAAAACATGCTCCATGCTTATGCTACATTTAAATCACATCGCTATTATGCCATTTAAATACGAATAATAAAAGTAATAAAAGTCTCAAGCAAGTTGTGATCATATAAGCACAAATGGGATACAATAATTTAGTATTCTATATCACCTTCATATCGGGTGTTTCTATATGTCTGAGTCCATACAAGGATGCTCTCCACTATACACCAGCCAAAATACAACTATCTAAATTGCACAATAGGATTTTTAAAAGTATTTATTTGCCTTATGTTTAAATAAAGTTGCACACAATGAGCAAGACTGCAATTTTGGCCAATGAGAACACAGTTCATCTTGGCACTTTTTAAAGGTTCCTTTGAAAATTAGATTTATTACATTTCTCAGGGGCACACAAACCCAAACCATAAAAGTTACACATACACAAGCAATATATGTTACAGTATTGACATCTTCAACCTGCCCACTTCACTAATTTATAGACTACAACTGTGATTTTACACAACCTCCAGGTAATGCAGTACCAAAAACGGTTTTGATGCAGAATGCATAAAGGGAATTCCCATTTTCCATACTAGACCATTGCATTATTTTTTATTAGCTTTTATAGAAGGTCTACATAGGTCAACGTGAGTGACCAAAGGGAAACCTGAAGGAAATGTTGCCCAAGCAGAATAGTTTATTTAAAGTAGAGAATTCACTGTTCTTTTGTACTTCTCCAGGTCAATATCCATTTAATATTCAATCTTTAATTCTCCTTTTAACAAACTAGTTCAAACTTGCACAAAGTTGATAACTTCATGTTTGATAGTAGCTCCTTATCCTACTTCCGACAAAAAGATGTGAAAGCATACAGTACAGTACATCTCACAAAATAAAAAATACAACATGCACATTGCAATTTGACTTTTTTTAAATTAAGTAAGTTTTATTCTGTGTGTCATAATGGTACAAAACAAAAACAAGTTTAGCTCATTACCCTTAGAGGCTATGTTTAAAAACAGAAAACGGGGGAATACATTTTATTAGAGAAGCCTGAAATTCCACCCTGTATATCTTAGGCTGTAAATCCATTCTATCTTAAAATTTCAGATCAACCAGAACTGTGGAAAATTGTTAAACTTACACTGAATTTCAAAGTTAGGTTTTTTTTAAAGAACAGTGGAGCAAATAGTTCACAAATTTAAAAAATGTGTGAATTTTCCACAACCAATCTTAAATTTTAAGACAAAATAGACCTCTAGGCAAAGACTGGGCTCAATATATCTAGTCTACTAATCAAGTTAATAATTGATTCAACTAGACCATTTCAGTCAGTTACAAAATCAAGTTCATAAACAAAAACGTAAAGGAAGTGTATTTGTGTGGAAAGAAATGGCAAAAATATGTTGGTTGGCACCAGGGAAGCATGGCCAATTTTCTTTTGATATTCCATTGAGAAAAATATTATTTTACACCAGTTATTTAAATTGCTTGTTTTGATTTTGTTTTTAAAAATATAATAATCATTGCATTTGATATAGCGCTTTTCATGTCTTCTAGATGTCCCAACGCGCTTCACAGAATATGCTGTAAAGTGAATTGTCTGTATATTTGTGGGCGAAACACACAGCAGTGTCCCACTGGATTGAGTCATGGATTGAGTGACTAAATCACTATTGGTGTTTTTTTTTTAAGAAGCATTATTCTCCCCGGATAAGCGATCGCCAATCAAATAACAACCAGGATCCTACCAGTCGTGGATTGAAATGACAAAAAAAAAATTTCTTGAGGGATTATTATTAGGCATAATAAGGAGCTTTTTGCCCTGCCTGGAATCGAACCCAGGTCTCACGCTTGTAAGACGAGTGCTCTCACCACTGAGCTACAACACAAAAAAATAGATTCCAAAATGAATACTCTAGGTCCTTTGGAGTAACACCGGTAAATCAACTATTTGATCTATCCAATCATAACTTTCCAGAAAATTTTATTTTAAAACATTTCCAACTTTTCCAACGTCAGCGTCTTGGGACGCCCTTCCCGACGTGAAAGGCACTCTATAAATGTAATTTTGTTGTTGTTTCTGTTTGTTTGAAATACTCAATTTGTTTTCAATTGTGAACAGCCAAAATGTTTACAAACTTAGTTCTCATGTAAAAAAAATGTTTTGACACGACCTAAATACAAAGTTTCAACAGCAATTCCATTAGTGGTCGTTTTGCATCTCCATTCCAGACTCCAAGGAATCATCAGCTTCTGACATTTTCTCGTCATCTGTATGAGCAACAGTAAAAGGAAGCACACTTATTTTCCACAAAACTATGGATTGTTTCAGGTTACATAGCTGATTGAATTTGCACAGTGAAAACAAAATTTCTCTTTTACTTGAGAAATGAATACTTACTTTCCAAAGTTTGCTGTAGTTCATGTATAGTGCTAAGGAGAACATGAAACTGTTTTCTTCTCAGTTCAAGCTAAGGAGAGAAGATATTAAATTAGAACCACTAATCCGAGAGAATAGAAATAAGTGATGACTGGATGTGGTCTGTATTTTACCTTATCTTCCACACTCTCTTTTATATGAGAAAGGTGTTGAAGTTCTTTACCCAGCGCTTCTAGCTGCCTACAAATTAAAAACAAACACTCAGTACTTTATGCAAGATCAAATATAATTTTTTTGCAGAGAAAGCCAGACAGTTTGCACTATAAGGTTGGTAGCAACAGAGCTATATGGAAATGGGACAGTTTGTGTTTATTTTTTTAAATCGCACACTCATAATAAAAATATTCCCTGAATTTGATATTGCGCCTTAATATGTCTTTGAGGCATCTCATAGTGCTTGATCAATCAATCAATCAAACCTTGCATTTATATAGCACCTTTCACATCAAGAGGACGTCCCAAGGCGCTGTACAGTTAGGTAGGAACAACAGCAGAGGGAGGGAGGGGTCGGGCAGGATGAAGGAGAGTAGGAGAATTGACTGTATATTTGTGGGCAAAACATGTTAGCCAAATTGTGCACAGCAGTATCTCACAAACAGCCGTGGAAGTAGGGTCAGGGGACAAAGGGGGTAAAGAGGGCAAGGGGAAGGGTTTTGATCATGTTTTATACTGTTTTATACACATTTATGCAATGTTGTTCTGCATTTAATTCTCAGTAGAGGGTGGACACAATAATGGAGACAAGGAAAACAGAACCATTGAATTAGAAAACACTTACTGTAAAGTTTCATGCCTGTCTGGATGTTGCTGGATCACTCTTGCTAAAGCATCATATTCTGTAAAAATACAAATAAGATTCAATCGAGTAATCAATGAAAAGATCATCAGCTTCAGGAAAGGAGGTGAGAATCTTGTGGCGGAAAGAGAAGCAAATGTACTCTAAAGTTTCCGGTCCAGAAAAGTATTAGATCATCTTACTGTACTAACTCATCCTACTCTCTCCGATTCTAACAAACATCATAATCCAGGCTATCTTTGTAGTGTTTTATTTCAACAACAAAAAATTACATTTATAGAGCGCCTTTCACGTCGGGAGGACGTCCCAAGGCGCTGCACAGGAGGCGTGTGACCCGAGCTGAGAGGGGAGTGTTTGGGAAGGGGTGAGACACGAAGGGGAGGTCGAAAAATTCGGGGTGGAACAAAAGGCACGGTCGAAGAGGAAAGTCTTCAAACCGGCCTTGAAAGAGGAAAGGGAAGAAACGAGACGGAGGGATTGAGGGATGGCATTCCATAGGTGGGAGCGGAGAAACTGAAAGCCCGGCCTCCGATGGTGGGGCGGTTCGGGCGGGGGGCTTGGAGCAGGCCAAGTCCTGTTGAACGGAGGGTCCGGGTGGGCTTGTAGGGGGAAAGTAAAGTGGTTAAATAGGGCGGGGCAAGGCCGTGTAAGGCCTTGAAGGTGAGGACGAGGATCTTGAACTCGATCCTCTGGAGGATGGGGAGCCAGTGGAGATGGGCGAGGGTGGGGGTTATATGGTCGCGGAGGCGGGTGCGGGATAATACACGGGCTGCAGAGTTTTGGATGGCCTGCAGCCTGTGAATGGAGGAACTGGGGAGGCCGACGAGGAGAGAGTTTCCGTAGTCCAGCCTCGAGGTGATGTACGCGTGCATGAGTGTTTCGGCAGCACGGGGGGTAAGATAGTTGCGGAGCCTGGCAATGTTGCGCTGGTGGAAATAAGCAGTGCCGATCAAGGCACGGATGTGGGGGAGGAAGGAGAGTTTTGGATCGAACATGATGCCGAGGTTCCTGATTGGCTTTGTGAGGTGGAGAGTGCAGCCTTGGATGTTGAGGCTGGCAGCGCCCGATGTGCGGAGGCGCTGGCTTGAGCCGATCAGGAGGGCCTCGGTCTTACTCACGTTCAATTGCAGGAAGTTGTCCCTCGTCCAGGACTCGATGTCGGACAGACATGCTATCAGAATATCGATGGTCTGGGGGTTGAGGGATGAGGCGGAAAGGTACAGCTGGGTGTCGTCCGCATACATGTGGAAATTTACCCCATGTTTGCGGATGACATCGCCCAGAGGGAGCGTGTAAAGGGTGAAAATAATTTTCATTTTTCACTCATTTCAGTGAAAAATGTCAAAACAAAAACAGTTCAACAAATTTACACGATATATAGACTAAAATATAGCATATAATTGATGCTATAAAGAACTTTAATGCCTTTAAAATTACCTTGACGATTCTTCCGTATTCGCTTTGCTCGTAGAATCTGCTTTTTGCAATCAGCAATTTTGTCATGCGCCGCTGAAATGTTATTTTCTTATAGGAACAGAAATATCTTAGTCAAATAAAGTAGCATTTGGTAAAAGAGGTCTTTCACATCACAAAGACAAACATAAACTAAACAATTTTAGATATGTCCTCTTTTTTTCACAAATTGCACTTTTTCTCTCCTCCTGAAATAATATTCTCAGTGTAACATCAATACCACATTCACGGTACTTAAACATCCTGCAGTCTTGCCCAAGAGTCAATTCTTCATATGTGAGGCAAGTGTTACAGGGATATTTATGCAGTGTTTCACCACAGCCAAACCTAACCTTTTCTGACTCCATATCAATATCTCCCACCTGCACAACAACAAAATTACATTTATACTGCGCCTTTCATGTTGGGAAGACGTCCCAAGATGCTGAACAACATCGCCAGGCTCCTCCGCTGCCTCACCCCTCAGGTCACCCCCCTGCTAGTCAACCTTCTTCCCCGATCTTCCCTCAACAAACTGCAGATCATTCAGAACTCTGCAGCTTGTGTTCTCTCCCGCACCAGGCTCCATGACTCCATCACCCTCACGCTTGCGCGGTTCCACTTAGTAATCATTATGCATTTTGCTTCATATAAAAGCTATTGTGGCATTCATCTTGCTAAGTAGCAACTAAATATAGAGCAGAGTCAAAATCACAATTTTGCAACTGTTAATACCCTACTACTAGATTATAACATTTTACTTACCTATATCCTTATAGATTGTCTCATAGTTGAGCATTTCTCTAAGATTCATATCGTACACCAGCAAAGTTTTTCCCATAGAAAATTCACATTGTGCCAATGTACCAAGCATACGCTGGTATTGACTATATCTGCAAGACAATGGAAATCTATATAATACAACAATCTACTCTAAAATTGAAGTAAATGCCAAAACCAACTGTATAAAAACATGTTTCTCCTGCTTATTTACAGACAAGTTGTAGTCAGCAAAAAATATCTGATAAAAATGTGGTAAAGTTTACTGATCTCAAAAATATAACTAAATGCTTTAAAAATAGCCACAGTGATTTAAACTTTAAATATTTAACCATAAAGTAGCTGAAGTGAGCAACCATTAGAATTTATTGCAAAGCAACCCTATAAGCCAATTAAACCAAGCAACATATTTTGCATAAGTTATCACACAATGCAAATTAACTGGCAGACACAACTTAATATAGGAGGGCATACTGAAAGAATACACATAAAAAGCAGTGTTAATTTTTTATTTTGAACTGATGCCATACCACTCTTGAAACATTGTCCCTTTCCTGTGGACAACCACATGAAACAATAAAACAAAACAACCTACCTTCAAACTATCATATAATTATGGTTACTGTATTATGAAACAGCAACTAGATGTGTTTGTGGACAAAATGACTTGTACACTTTAAATGCCACACAATAGAAATATTTTGTTTCACTAGTACTGTAATTCATTTTTGTTCAATACAAAAATGCAAAATCCATTTGGCAGTTTAATTGACAGATTTTGATTCATTACCTACAGTAAATATAATTATACAATTTTCTCAGTATTAAGCATCAATTTGCACAAATTGAATCTCACAGATCATTAATATAACCTTTCCCCATGTGATCTTTTTACCAAGAAATAATGAATGTTAGATTCAAAAAACCTAATTACATACCCCTCCTCCTGAGAACCAGAATTGCACCACTTAATGAAGCTTTTTAGCAGCAGGTTAATACGACGGTCATCTCCAGCACCATCTCCATCAATCAGGAGGCGCTTACGTATAACTTCATCTGAAACGAAACACTGCTTTCACAAAGGTACCAGAACACTTCATTTTCTAAAGTTACATTTGCTACTTAATGTTTTTTCTTCTGATTAAAGCATATTTATAATAATAATCTTTGCATTTGATATAGCGCTTTTCACGTCTTCAAGACGTCTCAAAGCACTTCACTGAATATACTGTAGAGTAAATTGACTGTACATCCGTGGGCAAAACACAGCTGCCAATTGCGCACATTTCATAACATTGATTTTGTAAAATGTCCCATTTTAATTCGATTGCATTTGGCTCAAGAATTGTTTGCCGTCACCAATCCGTCAGTATTAATAATAATGAAATACAATACAATTTACATTTCTATATTGCCTTTCACTTCACGAAGTGGGGCAGGGGCGGTGGGGGCCTCAAACGGAAGGCAAAGATGTCCAGCATCAATGCAGTGTAAAATGTGGACACCCTACTGCACAAGTGAAAGAACTAGCTAACTATATCCAATTAAGCTGCAATCTACTGTGGGAAAGCTTTGATAAAGTTATAAACCCACTGTCAAAAACATGCCAGGTTACACAACAGAATTACATTTATAGAGCACCTTTCACATTGGGAGGAACACATCTGAGTTGTACTGTAATGGCAAATGCTATAAGACTTGATCCATAAACGAACGTATACAAATGTAATTTTGTTGTTGTATCCTACAGTTACTAAATCATTGAAGAGGAATGGAAAAATTAAGATTGAACCATCACTTCTATTTACTAATAATAATCCTTGCATTTGATGATGCTTTTCATGTCTTCTAAACGTCTCAAGCGCTTCAGAATATACTGTAAAGTGAATTGACTGTATATTTGTTGGCGAAATGTGGCAGCCAATTGTGTAAGGCAGCGTCCCACAAACAGTCGTGGATTGAAATGACCAATTATATTATTGTTTTTAAGTTATTACCCCGATTACCCCAGTCCTTGCCAGTCTTCACCGGCTCCCTGTCTCGGAGAGGATCGATTTCAAGGTCGTCACTCTTGTTTTTAAACCTCCACTCCCCTGCACCCCCCCCCCCACCTCTCTGACCTCCTCTCTCTCCTCACAACAGCTCCCGTTGCCTTCGCTCCACCGGGTCTGGCCTCCTCCTCGTCCCCCGAATCCTCCGCTCCACCCTCGGCGGCCGTGCCTTCAGCCACTACGCCCCGAGGCTCTGGAGCTCCCTCCCTCAGTCTCTCCGCCTCGCCCCCCCCCCCCCCACCCTCTCTCTTCCATTTTCCCGTCTTGGCTAAAGACTTGTCTGCTTGACCGCGCCTTTGGTCACCTCTCCCCCTCCCCCCGGCTCGGCCCCGGGACCCGTTATTGTGAAGCGCTCGGAGACGCCGCTGTGTAAATACAGGCTGCTGTTAGCAAGTTAGCAAAATAGTGTTAAATAAATGTTTAAATTCTGTTCGTTCATAACATTATATATATAACTGTACTTCAGTTTCTCCGCTCCCACCCTATGGAATGCCATCCCTCAATCCCTCCGTTTGTCTCTTCCCTTTCCTCTTTCAAGGCCGGTTTGAAGACTTTCCTCTTCGATCGTGCCTTTTGTTTCACCCCGAACTCTTCTACCTCCCCTTCGTGTTTCACCCCTTCCCAAACACTCCCCTCTCAGCTCGGGTCACACGCCTCCTGTGCAGCGCCTTGGGACGTCCTCCCGAGGTGAAAGGCGCTCTATAAATGTAATTTGTTGTTGTTGTTGTTGTTACTTGGTCAACACTTAGACATGGTGAATGGGGATGAACACTGTGTGTGAAGGTTAATTTGACGCACTGGGGACTCGGGCGAGTCTCCTGGGAGATTATTCAGGGCGCGTGGGCGACGCTTCCCGGGGGAGAGCCCGCCCGGAGAAGGCAACAAATCAAGGCCGAGGCTGCAACCGGCGCTGAGGCCTAAGCCTAAAAAATTAACGATTCTCGAATGGAAAGTGCCCCGGGGTGTGAGAGGAGACTGCGCGGGAGGGGAGACCGGGCCTCGCCACCTCTCATCGGAACTTTATCTTCTTACCGTCAGTGACAGCCATTGTGCTCAGATCCCACACTGCCCTGCGCGTGGAGAGGCGGAGCCTCAGCTCCCGCCCCCACATAGCCCCGCCCCCACCGCCCCCCACTCACAGCCCCGCCCCCACCGCCCCCCACTCACAGCCCCGCCCCCACAGCCCACCCCCCCCACACACAGCCCCGCCCCCACAGCCCCCCCACTCACAGCCCCGCCCCCACAGCCCTCCACTCACAGCCCCGCCCCCACATAGCCCTCACACACACAGCCCCGCCCCCACAGCACCCGACTCACAGCCCCGCCCCCACATAGCCCTCACACACACCGCCCCGCCCCCACAGCCCCCCCACCCACAGCCCCGCCCCCACAGCCCCCCACCCACAGCCCCGCCCCCACATAGCCCTCACACACACCGCCCCGCCCCCACAGCCCCCCACCCACAGCCCCGCCCCCACAGCCCCGCCCCCACATAGCCCTCACACACACCGCCCCGCCCCCACAGCGCCCCGCCCCCACAGCCCCCCACCCACAGCCCCGCCCCCACAGCCCCCCACCCACAGCCCCGCCCCCACATAGCCCTCACACACACCGCCCCGCCCCCACAGCCCCCCACCCACAGCCCCGCCCCCACAGCCCCCCACCCACAGCCCCGCCCCCACAGCCCCCCACCCACAGCCCCGCCCCCACATAGCCCTCACACACACAGACCAGCCCCCACAGCCCCCCCACCCACAGCCCCGCCCCCACAGCCCCCCTCTCACAGCCCCCCCCCCACAGCCCCGCCCCCACATAGCCCTGCCCCCCACAGCCCCCACATAGCCTCGCCTCCTCACACGTAGCCCCCCCCTGTAGCCCCTCCCACAGCCCCCCACACATAGCCCCTCCCCCACAGCCCCCCACAAAGTCCCGCTCTCCCCCACAGCCCCGCCCATAGCCCCGCCCCCTACATAGCCCCGCCCCCATAGCCCTGCCCCCCCACAGCCCCATAGCCCCGCCCCCTACATAACCCCCCCCACACACACACACACACACATAGCACCCCCTCACAGGCCCCCCACAGCCCCCCACATAGCGCCCCCATAGCCCTGCCCCCCACAGCCCCCATAGCCCTGCCCCCCACAGCCCCCATAGCCCTGCCCCCCACAGCCCCCATAGCCCTGCCCCCCACAGCCCCCATAGCCCTGCCCCCCACAGCCCCCATAGCCCTGCCCCCCACAGACCCATAGCCCTGCCCCCCACAGCCCCCATAGCCCCCATTGCTCCGCCCCCCCACAGCCCCCACACAGCCTTCCCCCCCACCCCGCTTACAGCCCCTGTGGAGTATGGGAGTGATCAGGTGCTGGGATATGAAGGGAACTCAAGGTGATGGTGGAGACCTTGGTATCAAGACCAGGAGCCGGTGCATCTGAAGATAGGAACTGATGGAACCACGAAGTCTGAGGATGAGTCTGTTCTCAGTGTCAGCTATCTTCATATCCCTCTTTATACCACCTACACATACACAAGCCACTTTCGCTCATGAATGTGCATGCACATTCTGCCTTGAGCATAAAGGATCTGTTATTAAAAGTCACTTACTCTATGCAGCCAGTCAATTTTTTGTATGGGAATACATACAATCTCCAACACTGAACTGTTGTACAGCTATATTTTAGTTCTAACAAATTCAGACTATCAAATTCAACCATTATCCCTTCTTTGAATTGTTGTAATTACTGCACTTTATATCCTCCCCAATGTGCAAAGACCAATTACATTTTATGGAAGTAATCTACTTACTGATAGTTGACTTGTAATTTTGCATATGTGCTCAATGATTATCGCTGGTTCATTTACTTTGGATTTATGACAATTGATGTGAAATTGGGACACTATAGCCTAAATCATAGTGCTATAATTATTACATAAGTACAGAATATAGTAATTTATCATGGTGAGCAATAATCATTTTTCATAATGCTTATTTCCTGTGATTAGGATAAAGGAATGGTAACCATAATATTTGCTTATGTTAATAATGCAAAACTGAGCTGAAATGTATTTTCTATTATACAAAGGGATTTTGACAGGTTCGGCACCAAGTAAAATGAGAATGAAATTGTATTAAAATAATATATATGTATTTAGAGAACTCTGCAATAACGCTGTTGGAGTTGGACTGACAATGTTGTGGACGATCCTAGTTTCGATGACTGGTCTGTATTAAATTTGCTAATTTCATGTACTGTATAATGGTAGTATAGACTTTCTAAAGTTAACATCCTTGTTACCCTGCTTGGGATGGGATTTGAGGTAAAATCACAAACGTTCCTCTCCTAATTGCTATAATCCTGGAAATTGTCTTGTTAAGGATCAGGCTCAGATGAAAAGCTGCCTTCATCCTCCACCTCCACAACCAGCATCATAGCCAAATGGCTTGTTAATGCTCCATGTCTGGGCTCAAGCACAAAGAATGGCCTCTTGGGAGAGATGCATTGACTGTGGTTAACATCCATGGAGACACTTCCTAGTAGGAGTCATATGCCTCCGGGAGGGAAGAGGGGAGATTTTTAAAAAAAGTATATTTAGGAAGTAAGAGTAATACAGCCTATAGAACCACTGGGGGAACCAGTGTAATTTTATAATTACATAGAGATGCAATTATTGCAGATCATTTTGATCTTGAGCACTGCTAATACAATTTATTGTGCAATTTTATATTTATGTACAATAAATATTTACAACAACAACAAAATTACATTTATATAGTGCCTTTCACATCAGGAGGACATTCCAAGGTGGAGTCGGGATCAGGGAGGGTGGAAGAAAGGGGGAGGGAAGCAGGGTGACCCATGGTACAGTTGAAGAGGAGGATCTTGAGGCGGGATGTGAAGGAGGCTAGGGAGGGACGAGGCAGAGGAATTGCGGGATGGAATTCCAAAGGTTGGGAGCAGAGTGTCTGAACGCTCGCCCGCTGATGGTGGGACAGGTAGGGTAAGGGAAGTGGAGCAAGCCGGAGCTTGCTGAACAGAGGGAATGGACAGGTTGGCAGGATCTTAAAATGAATCCCCTGTGGGATGGGAAGCCAGCTGCGCCGGGCGAGGGTGGGGTGATCAGTTCACGGAGCCTGGTGCAGGAGAGGACACATCTGGGATGATCTGGAAGTAGGAATTGGGGAGGCCGACAAGGCATTGGCATAGTCAAGTCTGGACCTAATGAATGAATGACAGTTTCAGCGGCCTGCGGGGGTAGGGGGTAGGGGGTAAGTTGGGCAATATTGCTGAGGTGAGGGAAGGCAGAGTAATGTGGGAGAGAAAAGACAGTTGAGGATTGAACAAGACGCCTAGGTTCCTGACTGATTTACTGAAGTTGAGTGTGCATACGTGGGCATCCTCCCGACGTGAAAGGCGCCATACAAATGTAATTTTGTTGTTGTTGTGAAGGTTGATGCAGAGGTCCTGGCTTGAGCCAATCAGGAGGATCTCAGTTTTATTGACATTCAACTATAGAAAGTTAACTCTCATCATGGACTGCAGTGATCCTGGAATCGAGGGTAGAGGCAGAAAGATAGAGTTGGGAGTTGTCCGCATATATATGGAAGTTGACCCGATGTCTATGGATGGTGTCGGCAAGGGAGAGATGTTTAAAAGGAGAGTGCCAAGGACAGAGCCTTGGAAAAGTTCAAATGCAATTAATAAAAAGATCACAAGATCAAATGCAGCTGGAATATATGCAGAGCACAAATAATGAACAATGTTTGTGGTTACATTATTTTGAAGTGTCCTATTATGATATCTTGTAATCTACATCTTTACTTAAAACTATTTTGTCACACTTCAAATATTTTATCCATTGCGCAGGGTATGTATATTTAATTTGCATTCGGTCAACGAATGTTGTTAACTTAGTCAAAACAGTTAGCATAGAAGCTGTGACCTATAGGACTCCCTGTTTCTATCTTAGGTAGACTTCAGGGGAGAATGAATAGTTTTTTTGATGAGGTAATGGAGAGAGTGAGTGAAGATAGTGCAGTTGATGAGGTTTATATGGACTTTCAAAAGGCATTTGACAAAGTGACACATATGAGACTATTAAAGGGACACTGGCTACATGGATCCAGAACTAGCTGGGAGACAGAAAGTAGAGAGTGGTGGTGAACGGCTGTTTCTCTGATTAGAGGGAAGTGTACAGTGGCGTCCTCCGGGGATCAGTAATAGGACCACTGCTCTTTATAGTACAGGTATCCCCCGATTTATGATGTTTCTATTTACGCTGTTTCGATTTAACGCACGTAATTTTGTAACACCTCTCTTTCGATATAAGACATTTGGTTTCGTTTTAATGACATAAACATTTGGTGCATTTTTTGCACATGCATGCGCAGTAAGTATATAGTGTATATACAGATTATATAATGGCACCACGTTTCGATTTATGATGTTTCGATTTACGTGACATTTTTCAGGAACGCAACCCTATCATAAATCGGGGGATACCTGTATAAATAAATAATCTGGATTTGGGTATAGGGAGTACAATTTCCAAGTTTGCAAATTATACAAAGTTAGGAAAAGAAGTAAATAGTAAGGTGGATAGTAGCAGACTGCAAGAGGATATAAAGAATGGTAAAACGGGCAGATACATGACAGATGGCGTTTAATGTGAAGAAATGTGAGGTGATGCATTTTGGGAGGAAGAATGAGGTTAGATAGTACAGTATACAGATAGTATAGTCTTAAGGGGGAGAAGGAACAAAGTGACCTGGGGGTTCATGTAAGTAAATATTTGAAGGTTGCAGGACCTAGATATGGCTGATGATATTAGGCTTTATAAATAGGGGCATAGAGTACGGAAGTTATGATTAACCTGTATAAAATATTGGTTAGGCCTCAGCTAGTGTACTGTGTTCAGTTCTGGGCACCACACTTTAGGAAGGATGGGTAAGGCATTGGAAAGGGTGCAGAGGAGATTTACAAGGTTGGTACCAGGAATGAGGGTCTTTGATTATGAGGAAAGGCTATAAGGCTAGGATTATTCTCATTGGAGCAGAGAAGATTACAAGGAGACCTAATAAAGCTTCTCAAAATCATGAGGGGATTCAATAGGGTAGACAGGGAAAATCTGTTTCCACTGGTGGGTGTGTCAGTGACTCGAGGTCACAGATTTAAAATAGTTTCTAAAAGAAGCTGGGGAGTGAGAAGAAAGTTTTTCATGCAGTGAGTTGTTCGAATCTGGAATGCATTGCCTGAAAGGATGGTGGAGGCGGATTCAATAACAACTTTGAAAAGAGAGGTGGATAGTTATTTGGGGGGGACAAGTTAGCGGGGTTATGGGGAGAGAGCCGGGGAGTGGGACTGACTTTGAATAGCTCCTTTCAAAGAGCCGGCACAGACTCGATGGATCGAATGTCTTCTTTTTGCACTGAAAAAGTCTGATTCTATGATTCTATGAATGGTTATCTTTTACAAACAAATAAATCCAAAAATTATCATCACTTACCAACAATGTACCATCAATGTAAAACTAATCCCAAATGTTGCATGTATTGATGCGGTTGGCAATGTTAGACTAATTCAGTCTCACTGCTCTCTTCAGCAGAGCCTGATGTGTGCATGTAGTACAGGATGGTGTTGTCGCAGATGAAGCCATCTGTTCATGGTTTGATGAATGGAGACTGCCTTCTTGTGGAGGGCTTTTGTTGCATACACTGGTGATTTCATAATCCCTCTGCAAATACCACACACTCTCCATTCCTTCCCCTGTGGCTAATCTAAATGAAAATGAGCAATGTGAAACTGCTATGCAAAGTCCGATGGCATACTGCCAGTCTCGTCAAGTTAGTCAGAGAGCTCGTAGCTCTTCATCTAGTGACGCACATTATATGGAAATATGTGAAACAAAGACCTGTTATCTCAATAAAAACATTAGGTTAGCATTATTGTGATTGTGTCAATAAGGTCCGTAACGTCACCTTGGATTGTGAGTATTTTGTTTGGATTAACGTTTATGAATATATTGGTCAACGTAATTCAATGAAACACATTCACTTGGTCTGTTTAATCATGCTTTAATGCTACTGAGATTGTTGCTTTTTTTTAAAAAAATGTAAATTTTAAACATAACAGAGTTTGTTTATGCCATTGATCACAACATGCAACAACTTCAGATCATATTTCTGGAAGAAAATTAAATAAGTTGATTAAATGCATGTGTATTTGTGAGCCAACAAAAAAGTTAGAAAACATTAGCTTCTAAAAATAATTTTTAAAAAGATGAGTACTTGAACTCTTATCCTGAGCTCAAGTTTTATTTTGTCTTCTTGAAATACATTTGAAATTTCCTGCAGGGTAAACATACCAGTTTCAATCAGAACTGCTGAAAAAAACACAATGATAACTTGGTGCTGGAATAGGTCAAACACCATCTATATTTTCTTATGTTTTGGATATTTCTGGTACTTGGCAATAGATTCCTCGAAAGTTACTACTGTGCTCATACTTAAAAAAAGTAAGCTCTTTGATTAGAGCCTTGGAAAGGCCTCCCGACATGAAAGGTGCTAAACAAATGTCATTTTGTTTGTATTATTGCTGATAGTAACAACTGTTTGGCAAACTATAGCAAATTATATTTCATCAACCAAAATGTACAAATACCAGTAAGAGAGAAGTATTTATGCAACAACAAAAAATGTTTTTTGCTTAAATATGACCAAATCCTGTTTGAATTCACAATAAGAATTGAACAAACCTAAAAAAAATTGAGCATTGATTTATTGTATTTTGAAACCAATACATAACATTTTAGTAATCTCTCCATTTCTCAATGTTTTTCTTTGGAGGGGATCGGGGTATTTTAAGAGACAGATGCTAAGGATCCCCGAAATTGATAGCGTTTAAAATTACAAAATACAATATAAATTTACATGTGTAAATATAGAGCCTTTCACATCAGCACGATGTCCCAAGGTGCTGGATTCTCAAAATGTAAATTAAGCACACAATTATTATAGGTGCCAGTGAATCAGTAACAGAGTGTCAACAACAGCCCTAAAATGAGATTTGTGTAAGTTACTTGATAACATCATTCTTAACTGTTTCCTCATTTACATTTTTTTAATTTAGCATCAATATTTTCATAAAGATTGTAACAAATTGAATCACGATTCTTGGATTTGATAACATTGATCTGTATCTTTAAGACAGATAATCTGGAGCCTCGGATTGGGATAACGTTTCTATCAGATATCGTACGTTGAGCATTGTTAGTTTCTCCTCCCTTTCCATACAGGAATCTGAGGAGTGCTTTCTTGGTGTATCACAGTGCGATGTCAGAAAAGCGATCATTGAGAAAATAACAGAAAAGAGTATCAAAATAAATGCAAGTTTGCTGATGACCTATTTGATAGTTATCCATGCATTCAGCATTGTTAACATTATACAAGTTATAGTCTTGAAGCATCTGCACCTGTATTCAAGGAATGCATTTATCATTGAGTTTAGAAAATTGATTAATATATCTATATGTTTCACCCACAAAACACAGTCACACTACTTTCTAATTTACCCTGCGAAACACTTTGACACAGCTCAACAATGTGATAAAGCGTTATATTAAATGCAAGGATGATTATTATTATTAGCTTTACACATTGAAGTGTATATCCATGATGGTATATACAGGACCGTGACAGGTTACTTGGGCACTGTAGTTATTTTATAACTAAAGCTAATCACAGTATTTTACAGTAGAATTTTCTTAATCAATAATGTAGATGCTTTCTAATTGCAGTTCATTTCTATGGCACTAACATGTTCCACTTTCGAAACACTTCAGTTCGTGACCTCAGATGTATGTTCTATCCATTTGGATACACAGTATTACTTATCTGCAATTACACTTTGCAGTAAAATCACTTGAGAAGTCATTTGAGATGTTTTAATGCCATGCTCAGGTACTGTATTGAATGCATGGATTGTTGTTATTATTATTATTATATTCCTACAGTATTTCTCATTTTGGATCAATTTAGACTTTGGATGCCACTTGCTGGCCACTTTAGGGAAATACAGCTAGAATTTAAACTGGTGTCATAGTTCTGGAATAAAATGACTGTAATGACTGTAAACAAAACAGCTATAATCTGAAGAAACACAAATCCAAAGTTATCTTCCGAAATCTGATAAATGGTGATACGGATTCTCAGGTTCACCCCACCATTGTCAGTTCCGCTTCCAAGTGCGTATTACGTTTGGCTGATGAACACTTCCAAAATCGTGAGCCTTTTATTTATCCATTCAGCCAGACCCCCTTGAGATTTCATGAGGTTCAGGTTAGCATGACCTGAACCTAAATACAGGTTTTATACGGAGAGTTGTTCTAGCCAAAAGTATCAAGTTACGTGCCTGAGGCATTAACTGGCTTTCAATCTACACCTAAAATCCAGCAAAAATAGTTCACAATGTTTATATTAGCATTACTTTGAAGTTCCCTATTCATAGGATTTGTTGCAGCCAAGAAAAAAAGGTGGATATGTTTACTTCAAATTAAAGACAAAAAACATACTGTACCATATTTAGATTTGCCCAATGTTGTACTTACGCACACGTTTATTTTTGTGCTTAAATTAGATACATTGCATAAAGCAACATGATATCACAGATTAATGGAAGCAGAAATATTTGTCCACTTGTTTCAAAAAACATACATTAATATCCTTTAATATATGTGTAACTAGGTTTTTGCAAAGTACTGAAATATATTTTTTAAAGGTTTTGTTTTTCGTCTCACAAAATCAGAAGATTAGTTTGGATGAAAAAAGCCCTTTGGTTTATCTGATTTCATTCCTGCAGAATACCCACCTTCCAGTCCTCCTATATAACAGTTTTAAAATGGTTTTGTTAATGATTCTGGTATCCTATCTTATGAATATTATTTTTTTTACAGTACAGGTGATATTTGAGTTAAACCACTGCACTTTCACATCTGGGATCAGATCCAGGCTGGATTAATGGGATCAGATTATTTATTTTTATTTTCTGGCTATGAATTGGCCCACATGAAACAATTACAGGCTGACTCAATAATCCTAACGTATACGCTAATTTGTTACAGAGCACCCTCCCTACCCCCACCACCACCACCCCCATATCACCTGGGTAAAATCATGTGGTTACACTACTGATATTTCTAAGAGACTATTTAAGTTGTATTTTTGGGTTCCTGTAGTTCTATGCTTAGCCTTGTGGTTAAGATTAACACTGGTGTATAAAACAAGAACATTCTTCAGTTTCTGCAACACTAATATTCTCGTCATCACCAACATCTGATTTTTCAACAAAATTGCAACACCTTACAGAGAGGAAAAACATGTCGACAGATGATGTGGGAGAACAGATCATTTCCTCTTTCCTCTCGACACATTATATGATCTTTGACAGAAGTGTTACGAGCTAATCAATCTTATGGCAACGTTAAGAAACACCAAGTGACTACTGTTATTTTTGCAGCAGGTGTCCAATAGCAATTAGATGTTGATTCTAGAAAGTCTATGAACCTCTTAGGTAGGAATGATATCCATTCTTTCCATCCTAATCTTCTCATCCTGAAAATAAATCACAACATCTAAGAAAAGGATACTATTTATTCTTTGTCACCTATTGGTGGTTAATGATTATTTTTCTGAAATGATGGAGCTAAGTACTGTATTTGTTGTCTTATTATGAATAGAGCTGAAAACATGACTCCCCTCAAAGCCTTCACTTGTATTCTTAGTTCTTGAGAGAGAGTCTGCCTAGAATTGGGGAAAAAAAGGGATGGAAAATTTTAGTGTTAACATCCAGACTTGACCTTCAAATATAATAATCCTAAAGTAATTTAGTTGTATTTTGGTGCTAGAGTAACTTTTGCACTTATGCAGCAGCCATTGAGCAGGACAGCATCCCACAACACTTGCCAGTGGTTGAGCATGACACTGTGTTGGGTGGGCGGGAATGCGACCATTAGATCCTCACCCTTGTTTTCAAATCCCTCCACTCCTCTGCACCCCCCTACCTCTCCAACCTCTTCTCTCCTCAAACCAGCTCCCGTTGCCTTCGCTCCACCGGGTCTGGCCCCTCCTTGTCCCCCGAATTCTCCGCTCCACCATCAACAGCCGTGCCTTCAGCCACTATCTCCCGAGGCTCTGGAATTCCCTTCCTTACTCCCTTCGCCTCGCCCCCTGTCTTCCCAGTTTCAGGTCCCAGCTGAAGATCTTTCTCTTCGACCGCACCTTCGGTCACCTTTCTACCCCTGCCTCTGGCTCAGATCCATTATTGTGAAACACTCTAAGACGCCCTGGAGGGCGCTATATAAATCAAAGTTGTTGTTGTATATAATTCAAAGTTGTTGTTGTATAAGCACGATCAAAGGAGAAGATCTTGGGCGCGACCTGAAGATGGGGAAGAAAGGGGCAAGATAGAGGGATAGGTGAAGTCTGCTCCAGAGTTTTGGAGAATAGTGGCTGAAAGTGTGGCCACAATGGTGGAATGAAGGGTTTGAGGGACATGGAGGAGGCCGGAGATAGTTGAGCAGAGACAGCGGGTGTGAGAATCTTGAAATCAGTTTGTTCAGCGATAGGGAGCTAGTGGAGCCTGGCTAGAACTCGTGTGCTGGGGGTGCATTTTGGTTGAGTATGCGGGTGGCAGAGTTTTGGATCAGCTGGAATTTGGGATGGTGGAGCGAGGAGACCAGTGAGAAGGGCATTTGAATATTCGAGGGGGGAGGTGACGAACGCACGGACGATTGTTTTGGCTGTGTCTGAGGTAAGGTATGTTCTCCCAACATGAAATACTTTATATAAAAGTAAATTTGTTGTTGATGTTTGTAGAACTCAATATTATCTATCCCATATAACCCACTGCCTGCTCTGCCAAATCAATTATTGTACTGTAAATCTTATATTTGTATCATGCCCTTCACTTCAGATAACAATGACAGGGTCAGGCACTGAGCAAGGAGGAGGAGAAGAGGAAGAATAGGCACAGATAAAGAAGTTGATTTCCAGGTGGGATAGAGAGAAGGAGCAAGATGGAGAGGAGAGAGTCCAAAATGTTTGGGGCATCACAGCTGAACATGGATTGGAAACAAACAACAACAAAGTTACATTTGTATAGCGCCTTTCACGTCGGGAGGACTTCCCAAGGCGCTGGACAGATAATGTTTCGCACCCGAGCTGGGGTCGGGATCGGGGAGGTGGAGGGAAAGGAGGGGATTTGGGGCGACCGATGGGATAGTCGAAGAGGAGGGTCTTGAGGTGGGACTTGAAGGAGTACAGAGAGGGGTCGAGGTGGAAGGACTGTGGGAAGGAATTACAGAGGTTAGGGGCAGAGTGGCTGAAGGCTTGCCCGCCAACGGTGGAATGGGTTGGTCAGGGGACATGGAGCTGCCCATTTAGAGGCAGGAGCAGGCAAATTGGTAGGATGTTGCAGAGGAGTTGGGAAGGCCAACAAGCCTTGGCGTAGTCGAGTCTGAATGTAATGAAGGCATAAATGGGAGTTTCAGTGGCCTGACGGGTGAGGTAGTGGCGGAGTTGGGCAATGTTGCGGAGGTGAGGGAAGGCAGAGCAGGTCATGGCTTGGATGTGGGGGAGGAAAGACAGTTGAGAATCGAACAAGACACCTAGGTTCCTGACTGGCTTGGTGAGGTGGACTGTGGAACCATGGAGGTTGATGCTGCCAGAGCCTGATGTGTGAAGGCGCTGGCACAAGCCAATCAGGAGGGCCTCGGTCTTGTTGACATCCAACTGTAGAAAATTATCTCTCATCCAGGACTTGATGTCTGACAGGTAGTCTGTCAGGACAGTAGTTGTCCTGGAATCGAGGGTAGAGGCAGAAAGATAGAGTTGGGTATCATCCACAAACGTGCAAAAGTTGACCCCATGTCTGCGGATGATGTCACTAAGGGGGAGTATGTAGATATTGAAAAGTAGGGGGCCAAGATCAGGGGGGACGCCACAAGTGACAGTACGGGAGCTGGAGGAGAAGTCATTGGTGGCGACAAAATGGAGACGGTGAGAAGTTGTCAAACCAGGCGAGGGCAGGTCTATGAAGATTGAGCTGGGAGGCAAGGCGGTATAGGAGGATGCAGTGGTTAACAGAGAGAGAGCCCTGATCACAGAGGTTTAAAATGTCTGAATAATCCTAATGTATACACTAATTTGTTTCAGAGCAACCCCCACCCCACCATCACCCCCCAATGAATTCAGCAAATCAAGAATCAATGTCTGGTTAGCAGTCTTTTTGTTTATTTCCAATCCTTATTCAGTTAGGATTTACTATTAAATTTATAAAGGCTAGACAAAGAAGTTTACATCCTCTTTTGAAAGCAAATTCAGTGAAGAACACCAAATATATTCATTTGAGTTTCTGAGAGGTGTCTAAAAAGCCTGAACCTGTCCAGAGCCTCCTACCTTGTATCTGAATAGCTGATCTTTGTTCTTTGCAAACTATTCGTTGACCTGTTTGTAATTTGTGGGTATTTCGTTTGTCATTTCGAAAACTACAATATCACACTTCTTGATCTCATCTTCTCATGCAAATCAAGTTGGTTCCTTGCTTCACTAGTTGGCACCCAGTTATGTTTCACATTGAATTAGAGTACTGGTTGTATAACGACAAGATTTGTGCTTTCAAATTCTATCTCAATTAAGTTTTTCTCAAGAGTTTACTTTGACCCCCCACCCCATCATCAGTTACTTCTTTCTGAGGATAAATTGTATACTGAGGATAGAGAAAACACTGATATGTTGATATGTTTGAAAACCCACATGTCTGAAATACTTTGAATTGGTCCATAGGGGAAGTAGTAGAATATTGGCGTTTAATTCATTCTTCTATGATCCACACTTCCCTCAGGAGATGTGCATTGCCTCCACTCAGACATTTACAAGGGAGATCTAGAAATAATTTCCCCTCATATGTATTTACAGACATAAGCTCACATAAATATATGATAATAATGTATTAGCCTGAAATACTGCTGCACATTTTCATCAAACTTGTACAAATTGGAATACTTTGCAAATAAGAAGAATTTATGTCCCTGAAAGAGAAAAGATTGTGGCATGATTTGTACAAAAGTAAATTGGCTGCTAAATTTACAATGTACAATATTTACAATATACTGTACATTCAAATGCTGTCTCTCCTGTTTACCTTTGGTGGTTGTTAGATCACTGATTTTTGTGGGCATTTACCAGCACTGTGGCCTAAAAAGTGTAAAGCCATTATGTAGTGACTTGTAAAACAAAAACAGAAACCGCTGGCAACACTCAGCAGGTCAGGCAGCATCCATGGAGAAAGGAAAAGTGAGTCAACGTTTTCGGGTCCACTGTTCTGATGAAGGGTCGTGGACCCAAAGTGTTGACTCGCTTTTCCTTTTTCCATAGATGCTGTCTGACCTGCTGAGTGTTGCCAGCGGTTTCTGTTTCAGTTTCAGATTTCCAGCATCTGCAGTATTTTGCGTTTTTGTTATGTAGTGACTCGTACTTGATTATTGTTTTGCTTACTCACTGCTTTACATAGCGTATAAAGGATTGGCACTGTACACAAATGTAACGCAATATCAACTCAACCAACTCAAGAGTGATGTTTGTGTCTTTTTACAGATGATGAATATTCTCACAATGCACTCTGAGACTCGTGGTTTATTTTTAAACGACATGAGGTAGTGGAATGCATTAACGCAATAGGTTAAAACACTATCCTTTTGTTGTAGAACCTGGGTTCAAACCCAGCACGGATATAATGGAGTGAAAGTGCCTGCTAATTACTGGCTTTGAGAGTCCTATAAGAAATGCCGTTTGAATAATCTAAATCCACGTACTGGTGGGCAGAAATTCATAATGTGGAAATTATCATGACATGGCTTCAAGTTGATCATCTCAATCAAATAAGCTATTAGGTGTGAGAATAATAAGCCTTGCATTTGATATAGCGACTTATCACATCGTTGAGATGTCTCAAAGCGCTTCACAAAATATACTGTAAAGTGAATTCAATTAAAGTGTAAGAAATGGAAATGTCACACTGATGAGGTGCAGAATGCTGGGACTGAGGCAAAGTGGAGAGAGAGATGGTAAAATTGTAGCTGACTATGCGGTGCCTAAAGTGGGGTGCCCAGTCTTGGAAAGTATTCCATTCTCCTGATCTAGTATTCCTAGGAATAAAAACCATCTGCCAATTGTTCGTTAGCTTTCTGTTTTTCATTATTTTCCGATGTTGATCTATTTCTTTTGTTACCACACAAAGTCATTGTTTTGGCGCTCTGCATTATTCTGAATGTTAGGTGTGTGGCAAGAAGAAAGGGTTATAAGAGAAAATACGGTTTAAAAGTGCAATTTAATTGGTGCTATTCTTTCTAGTGTTCATCACATTTAGAATGAAAGATTCTGAGAATGTGTTACAAATCATCCCTCCAGGGAGATAGTGTGCATTCCATTCCAACAATTTATCTCTGGAATTTCCTTGTGTAGGTGGGATGCATGGGATTCTCAGTTTGGTTTCGATACTCTTAAACCTGGTGCTATGTTTTGGTTTGAGTCAGACATATCTGACCCCTTCCCACCCCCACCGCCCCTCCCCTAATAAATAAGCAAACACACGTACAAACAAACAAATAGAAGGCAGAAGGATTCCGGTGCCAAAAACCCAAATGAAGAGCAAGTACTTCTCAGCGCTATATAATTGTATTGCAAATACAATATGTAAACAAACAACAATATTTAACACTGATTCTCTCTCTGTGTGTTATAATTATGCCGTGTTTCACCCTCAAATATACAGTCAATTCACTTTACAGTACAGTATATTCTGTGATGCGCTTTGAGATGTCTAGAAAATGTGGTGAGTAATGTGGAAGCACTGAAGAATTTGCAGAGGAGGCTGTTGACAGGATAGCAATGTAGTTAGTGTATTGGCTGAGGAATGGAACGAAAGAAATCATCTTGGGAGTGGGCTGGTTGTGCCTCTGAGTCTTTTCCCTCTCTTTCCTTTCTGTATAACTGTACAATCAGAAATTTCACATTGTTTGGCACACCAGAGTAGTGACGTAGAAAACAAACTGAGTACTTTTTCGAGATTAACTTTTGGGGATGTGACCATTAATTGTACGGTTTAAAAGTTAAGTTTGCCTGTAAAGAATTCCATTTTATTTTAAAAGGAAAAGACTTTGATACTGTTTTATTTTGTTCCTGTCTATTCCGCGGTCTCTGAGTGTTGAAAACAAACAATGTACAGTACAGTAGTTACTTTCGCGAGGGAAGCGGCCCAGGATGTTACTGATTAATACCAGTAGATAACAGTTCTTTATGGGGGGAACCAACTTCACTGTTTGCGCATACAGTATTAACTCAGCAACTCTCACACTGTGTAACTGCACCAACTCCACCTGGGTTGTTGGGATGGAAACATTCTCCAAGTAAACATAAATACGTCAAGAAAACAACCAAAAGAATGTTAAAATGTATTCAGTATTCTCGTGATTTATTTTTCAACAGGGCACTCAAATACTTAATTTGAAGCTAACAAAAAGATTTTGTTTCAGGATGAGTGAGGGAAAAGTTTTTAACATTATGGAGAAATATATATCTGAATGCTAATTGAAGTCTCGCAATAATCATTGGTTTAATATTTTGTTGTAATTCAGGGAGAAGCCAAACTGCAGCTAGTTGTTAAATAGAGAATTTTTAATCCAATAATCTTTACAATAATCCTTGCGTTTGATATTGTGCCTTACCATGTTTTTGAGATGTCTCAAAGTGCTTGATAGAAAATATTGTAATGTAGATTGACTGTATATTTTGTGGGTGAAATGCAGCAGCCAATTGTGCACAGCAATGTCTCCAAAAACAGTGGGAGGAGTGATTACCCCCGAAAAGCATTCTGATAATTGACTAACATCCTATTGTATATACTATATATAGTTGCTCTGTGGTTAGAGCACTCGCGAGAGAGACCTGGGTTTGTTTCCAGGCTGGGTGAAACATTGGCCAAATTTGCTTACACCACACACACCTCTGTTTACCTCACAGCAATTAGGAACCTGTTTCTTGGTGGGTTAGTGGGTTGGTGGGTTAGTGGGTTGGTGGGTTAGTGGGTTGGTGGGTTAGTGAGTTGGTGGGTTGGTGAGTTGGTGGGTTAGTGGGTTGGTGGGTTGGTGAGTTGGTGGGTTGGTGGGTTGGTGGGTTGGTGAGTTGGTGGGTTCGTGGGTTGGTGGGTTGGTGAGTTGGTGGGTTGGTGGGTTGGTGGGTTGGTGAGTTGGTGGGTTGGTGGGTTGGTGGGTTGGTGAGTTGGTGGGTTCGTGGGTTGGTGGGTTGGTGAGTTGGTGGGTTCGTGGGTTGGTGGGTTGCTTTTCCGGGGGGTAATAATCCCCTCAAGAAAACAAAAATGGTGATTTCAATCCACGGGTGTTTGGGGACACTGCCGCACACAATATATTGGCTGCTGAGTCTCACCCGCAAAATATACAGTCAATTAATTCACTTTACAGTCACATACATTCCTGAGAGACGTCCTGAAGACGCGATAAGGCGTTATATGAGTTGCCAGGATTATTATTTGTTGTGTGTGTTTAAAAAAAACTAAGAACAAATGCCCAAGTTTCAGCCCCTCCAGCTGTTTGCTGATCCTGTCTGTCTGTGTCTGTCTGTGTGTGTCTGTCTGTGTGTGTGTGTGTCTGTCTGTGTGTGTGTGTGTCTGTCTGTGTGTGTGTGTGTCTGTCTGTGTGTCTCTGTGTGTGTCTCTCTGTGTCTGCCTGTGTGTGTGTGTCTCTCTGTGTCTGCCTGTGTGTGTGTGTCTCTCTGTGTCTGCCTGTGTGTGTGTGTGTGTGTCTCTCTGTGTCTGCCTGTGTGTGTGTCTCTTTGTGTCTGCCTGTGTGTGTGTGTCTCTGTGTCTGCCTGTGTGTGTGTCTCTCTGTGTCTGCCTGTGTGTGTGTCTCTCTGTGTCTGCCTGTGTGTCTCTGTGTGTGTGTGTGTGTGTTTGGGAGTGTGCGGTGTGGCTGGTCTGGCCTGGAGCCTCAGCCGTGACGTGCGAGTGCAGTGTGTGGGTGAGTGGAGATTGACGTCCGCAAGTTAAGGAAGAGAAGCAGTGGGTGTTTGTGCAAAACAAGCGGCTGCCACCTGCCCCCCCCCCCCCCAGACACCTACCCCCCCCCCCCCAGACACCTACCCCCCCCACTCCACCCAGCCCCCGCCCCCCCCCCCCCCAGACACCCCCCCCACTCCCCCCAGACACCTGCCCCCCCCCCCCCCAGACACCTACCCCCCCCCCCCAGACACCCCCCCCACTCCCCCCAGACACCTACCCCCCCCACTCCACCCAGCCCCCGCCCCCCCCCCCCCCCAGACACCCCCCCCACTCCCCCCAGACACCTGCCCCCCCCCCCCCAGACACCTACCCCCCCCACTCCCCCCAGACACCTGCCCCATCCCCCCCCAGACACCTACCCCCCCCACCCCCCCCCCAGACACCTACCCCCCCCACTCCCCCCAGACACCTGCCCCCCCCCCCCCAGACACCTACCCCCAGACACCTGCCCCCCACCCCCCCCACCACCCCCAGACACCTGCCCCCCACCACCCCCAGACACCTGCCCCCCCCACACCCCCCCCCACCACCCCCAGACACCTGCCCCCCACCACCCCCAGACACCTGCCCCCCCCACCCCCCCCCCCCACCACCCCCAGACACCTGCCCCCTCCCCCCAGACACCTGCCCCCCCCCACCCAGACACCTGCCCCCCCCCCCTCCGACCCCCCCCAGACACCTGCCCCCTCCCCCCAGACACCTACCCCCCCCACCCAGACACCTGCCCCCCCCCCTCCGACCCCCCCCCAGACACCTGCCCCCTCCCCCCAGACACCTGGCCCCTCCCCCCAGACACCTGGCCCCTCCCCCCAGACACCTGCCCCCTCCCCCAAGACACCTGCCCCCCCAGACACCTGCCCCCCCCCACCCAGACTCCTGTCCCCCCCACCCAGACTCCTGTCCCCTCCCCCCAGACACCTACCCCGCCCAGACACCTGCCCCCCCCAGACACCTGCAAGTTAAGGAAGAGAAGCAGTGGGTGTTTGTGCAAAACAAGCGGCTGCCACCTGCCCCCCCCAGACACCTGCCCCCCCCCCCCAGACACCTGCCCCCTCCCCCCAGACACCTGCCCCCTCCCCCCAGACACCTGCCCCCTCCCCCAGGACACCTGCCCCCTCCCCCAGGACACCTGCCCCCTCCCCCAGGACACCTGCCCCCCCAGACACCTGCCCCCCCCCAGACACCTGCCCCCCCCCAGACACCTGCCCCCCCCCCCAGACACCTGCCACCCCCACCCAGACTCCTGTCCCCTCCCCCCCCACCCAGACTCCTGTCCCCTCCCCCCAGACACCTGCCCCCCTCACCCAGACACCTGCCCCCCTCACCCAGACACCTGCCCCCCTCACCCAGACACCTGCCCCCTCCCCCCAGACACCTGCCCCCTCCCCCCAGACACCTGCCCCCTCCCCCCAGACACCTGCCCCCTCCCCCCAGACACCTGCCCGCCCCCACCCAGACACCTGCCCCTCCTCCAACCCCCCCCCAGACACCTGCCACCCCACCCAGATACCTGCCCCCCCCCCTCAAACCCCCCCCCTCAAACCCCCCCAGACACCTGCCCCCTCCCCACAGACACCTGCCCCCCCCACCCAGACACCTGCCCCCCCCACCCAGACACCTGCCCCCCCCACCCAGACACCTGCCCCCCCCACCCAGACACCTGCCCCCCCCCCCAGACACCTGCCCCCCCCAGACACCTGCCCCCCCCAGACACCTGCCCCCTCCCCCCAGACACCTGCCCCCTCCCCCCAGACACCTGCCCCCCCCCCCAGACACCTGCCCCCCCCCCAGACACCTCCTGCCCCACCCAGACACCTGCCCTCCACCCAGACATCTGCCCCCCCCCAGACACCTGCCCCCCCCCCTCCAGACACCTGCCCCCCCCCCCGACACCTGCCCCCCCCAGACACCTGCCCCCCCCAGACACCTGCCCCCCCCCCCCAGACACCTGCCACCCCCAGACACCTGCCCCCCCCAGACACCTGCCCCCCCCAGACACCTGCCCCCCCCAGACACCTGCCCCCCCCAGACACCTGCCCCCCCCAGACACCTGCCCCCCCCAGACACCTGCCCCCCCCAGACACCTGCCCCCCCCAGACACCTGCCCCCCCCAGACACCTGCCCCCCCCAGACACCTGCCCCCCCCAGACACCTGCCCCCCCCAGACACCTGCCCCCCCCAGACACCTGCCCCCCCAGACACCTGCCCCCCCAGACACCTGCCCCCCCCTAGACACCTGCCCCCCCCTAGACACCTGCCCCCCCCTAGACACCTGCCCCCCCCTAGACACCTGCCACCCCCAGACACCTGCCACCCCCCTAGACACCTGCCACCCCCAGACACCTGCCACCCCCAGACACCTGCCACCCCCAGACACCTGCCACCCCCAGACACCTGCCACCCCCAGACACCTGCCCCCCCCCAGACACCTGCCCCCCCCTAGACACCTGCCCACCCCCAGACACATGCCCCCCCCCCCCAGACACCTGCCCCCCCCAGACACCTGCCCCCCCCCAGACACCTGCCCCCCCCAGACACCTGCCCCCCCCCAGACACCTGCCCCCCGCACCCAGACTCCTGTCCCCTCCCCCCAGACACCTGCCCCCTCCCCCCAGACACCTGCCCCACCCAGACACCTGCCCCCCCCCACCCAGACACCTGCCCCCCCCCACCCAGACACCTGCCCCCCACCCAGACACCTGCCCCCCCCAGAAACCTGCCCCCCCCCAGACACCTGCCCCCTCCCCCCAGACACCTGCCCCCCACACCCCCCCCCCAGACACCTCCTGCCCCACCCAGACACCTGCCCTCCACCCAGACATCTGCCCCCCCCAGACACCTGCCCCCCCCCAGACACCTGCCCCCCCCCAGACACCTGCCCCACCCAGACACCTGCCCCCCCACCCAGACACCTGCCCCCCCCACCCAGACACCTGCCCCCCCA